>JAXGGA010011958.1:0-27500 GCA_038373865.1 Uloborus plumipes | reverse complement strand
AAATTTTGGGGTAGCACAATGTGGTATTTGACTTGGTATAGGGGGCTGGGAGGGCGGGCGTTAATGTTCGGTTTGGGGCGTTGGTGGGGGTGGTTGCTGTTAAGGGTATGGAGGGGGGTTGGTTTTTTGTGTTTTAGGGGGGGGGGGGGGGGGCGGACGGGGCGGGTGGGATGGGGGTGGGGGTGGTGGTGGGTTTTGTGTGAGTGTGGGTGGAAGTAGCGGGCGGTTATCGATTGGCGGGTGGTGGGGGTGGGGGGGAGGGGGAGGGGGGTAGTTGCGTGGGCGGGGGGGGGGGGGTTTGGTGCGGATGACAGACGGGGGGTTGGTTTGCTTTGGTTGTGTTTGGTGGGGGTGTGTGTTAGTGTGTTGTGTATTGGGGAGGGGGCGGGGGGGGGGGTGTTGATCGGGGTCGCGGTACGTTTTGTTAGTGTCGTGTTCAGTATTTTTGTTTTACTGGGGAAGTTATTACTGGGTAGAGCACAGGACCCTGCTTGCATGTGAAGCTAGGAGGGTTAGTAAGATTAAGTAAAAAAAAAAAAAAATTCCATTTTTTTTCTTAATATTTTAAAAACATCTTCGGAATTGAATATGTATCACCGCCACGGTTATAAACACAAAGAAATAAAAAAAAAAAAAAATAAAAAAAAAAAGTACTTTGTCATTGAGATATGAGAGAAAGAAAACCATCGTTTCATTAGTATATTACTATATGTTGTCTCAGGCATCTTTTGCACAACCCAAAGACTCTCTATAGTATACTTTGATTGCATGGTTCTAACCGTGTTGAAAAAATAAGTTTTGCCAAAAGACCGCACTGGTTGCACCGATTCAGGCTCATATATAAAGGAAAAATAATATTTATAGGGAATCAGGATATGGGAGTTTGTGTACTTCGGTCACGCAACTGCACATTTACTATTTAACTACATTTTATTTGTTATTAAAATTTGATCCCTTAGTTCATATTATAATTATTTCATTTTATTTATCCTCTTTACGTACCCTATAGATATTTACTTTGGTGGGTTTTTGTAACAACACTATAAGTATTTAGGTAGGTTTTGTAGTTGTTTTGATGCTTGTTTTTGGAGATTTTTTTAATAGTTAGCAAATTAGAATTTGAGCTAAAGGTTTCTATAGTTATGATGTGAATAATATCTAAATTTAAAGGGTGTGTGACCATTTATCGGTTAGTTGGGGGGTGAATGGGGGGGTTTCTATAAGTTCTATCCACCACGACACGTACGACGTGTCCATATATGCCTCTTTTCCATATCTCCATCCCCCTTCCCCTCCATTCACCTCCTCTCAATAATTTTGAAATTCTGGTATTGAAAAAAAAAAAAAAAAAAAATAAAAAAAAACTTTGTGACAAATTTGGCATAAAGAATCCGACGGGAGGGAAAGGAAACTTAAAACACAAAGAAAGAATCCGACAACAAAAAGAAACAAAAATAGAACAAAGAAAAAAAAAAACTAACAAAAATAAAAGGATAAAAACACAACAAAAGAAAAGAAAAGACAAAAAGACCAAAGAAAAGAATAACAAAAAAAAAAGGAACCAAGAAATCCGATCCCGGAAGGAGCAAGATGGAAAAACCCCACGAACCACGGGGAAGGGGAGAGAAAGAAGGGACACACACGGAGAAACGGAGAAGAAAAAGGAAAAAGGAACGGTAACTTTTATTGTAAGAAACTTTCTTTTTTTTGTTGTTATTTTCCCATTATTAATCTCTACGGAAAACTGGGCGAACCCAGGGCAACAATTTGGCCGCTTCACATTTAATTTTATTTGTATGATAACCGGATGGGGTGATTTGGGGGGTTGTTGTTTTTTCTGTTTTTTTTGTGTTTTTTTTTGTGTTGGTGTTGGTCTGGTTTTGGCTTTTGTTTTGGTGTTTGGTCTTGTCTTTGTTTGTTTGTTTTTTTTTTTTTTGTTGTCTTTGGGGTAGGTTGTTTTTTTTTCTTGTGTTTGTTTTTTTTCTTTGTTTTTTTTTTTTGTTTTTTTCGTTTTTTGTTTTGTTTTTTTATTTTTGTGAGGTCTGGTTGGTTTTTGATGTGTTGTGTTTGTGTTTTTGGTTGGTTTTGTTGTGGCCGGGGGTGTGTGGTTGTTTTTTGTTTTTTTGTGATTGTTTTAGTTGGGTTTTTTTTGTTTTTGTGTTTGTGGTGGTGTTTTTTTTGTTTTTTTGGGTATGGATTGTTTGTATTTTTTTTGTTTTGTCTGTGTGTGGGGTTGTGTTGTTTTGTTGTCTGTTTTTGTGTTGTTAGTTGTGGTTGGTGTTTTTTTTTTGTTGTTGTTTGTTTTTTTGTTTTGTCTGTGTTTTTTTTTGTTTTTATTTGTTTTTTTTTTGTTTTCTTTTTTTTTCGTTTTTTTTTTGTTTTTTTTTTTTTGTTTTTTTTTGTTTTTTTTTTTTTTTTTTTCTTTTGTTTGGGTGTTTTGGGTTTTTTTTTGGTTTTTTTTTTTTGTTTTTTGTTGTTTTGGTTTTGTGTTCTTTTTTTTGTTTGTTGTTTTTTTTTTTTTTTTGTTTTTCTTTTTTGTTTTTTTTTTGTGGGGTGGGTTTTTTGTTTTTTTGTTTGTTGTTTGGTTGTTTTTGTTTTTTTTTTTTTTTTTTTTTTTTTTTTTTTGGTTGGTGTGTATGAGCGGATAGGGTTGGTGGGCTGTCGGTGTTTTGTTAGTAAGTTTTTTTTTTCTTTTTTTTTTTTTATTTTTTTTGTGCGGTTTCGTTTTTTCGATTACTGGTCCGAAAAAACGGAAAAATTCTTTTTCTTCAATGGGGACATTTTCTGAGATCTCCGCTTATATGATGATGGCTTGACGATAAACTGCGCATCTTGGGCATCCAGTGCCCAGTCTGTCTGGCAGCATAAGATAGGAGCAGTAAGTTGGTAGGCAGGGCGGCGTGAGAGGAGGTCCCCGAGGATCAGGGACGGGGTAGGAGGAGGTGATAATCTGCTTACTTACCGAAGAGTTGCCTCGATTTAAGCTACCTCTTAGCTAAGCTTCATTTGAATAAGCAGCTTTAGAGCTGTCTCTCGAAGGCTCTCTCCAGAGGCCTGAGCTGGCATAACTACCGCGCTATCCCTCTAAGTGCTATGCTTCCTCTTCTCCAGCTAAAGAGGACTTTAGTTTAGTACGAATTACGAAATAAAAACTTTTCTTTTTTTTAGTACGACAAATTAAAAAATCTACTCGAAAATTTGGTGTATTTTTTTACATAGTCCAGGCCCGCACCCAAAAACCCACACAAAACCACCAACGCATGCACACCCCAACCACGCACCAGCAACCCAACACAAACACAAACACTCCACCGCAATACACCTCCAACACAAACTCCAAAACCCACGCCAACAACAAACACCTCCCACCAAACAACAAAACACACCACAAGCCCAGCAAACCTCCAACAACCGCACCAACAAAAACAAACCAACAACAACAAACACAGCCGCCAAAACCAACAATATACACATCACACACCAAAATCACACCCAACAAACACCTACAAAGCGCCAAAACAAAACACAATCAAAAACACACGCATCAACCAAACTGTGTATCACACCAAACTACATCTAAGCACGATCAAATAATTCTCAGACACGATACACACTATAATTTTATACTTTTTTATATATTTTACGATTATCGACAATAACTTTTAATATATCAACTTCATTTTACTTTATCTTTTCTTTATTTTTAATAATCAAATATATTTTATTACGTATAAATATTACACATTTCTCTTAGGGGACCACTTAGAATTCTATTAACACTCATACTTTTTACTACTCTTTCCTACTGAACGCTACATCATATCTATTATTACATACATAGCTCTACTTATGCACAGTGCTTATTTTACATACTTATAAAGAATCAATATATTTTCAGATTATTTTTTATATATCGATTAACTTTTCAAATTATGATATATCTTATTATAAATTATACTAATCTGTTATTTCATTATTAAAAACTTTCACCAATAAGATCTTTATTATAACGGATAATTAATTGGGGGTGGCGGGGGGATGGTGCGGTGAGGGGGGGTGTTGTTGTTTTAAGTTTTATATTGGGTCCTTTTATATGGAAGATCTTATGTTTCTTTTTGGCTGTTGGCTTTGTGATGGTGGGGATGGGGGGTTTGGGGGGTCCGATGGGGACTGGGAGACTTGGGTCGACGAGGTTGGTTCGCGGGGACGTCCCCGTGAGGTGGGGGATCTTAGTTTGGGGTTTGGGCGAGATGGTGAGGGGGAATTGAGGTGGTTTTTTTAGTAATTAAAATGAAAAGATAAGCTAAAAGATAAGAAAAAAGGAAAGGAAGAAATATGTAAAAAAGAATAAGCACAAAATATGAGATGCAAAAAAAGAACAAAGAAAATAAGAAAAAGGAAAGTAAAAAGGGCAACTCCTACAAAAAGGGAAAAAAAGGAAAATGGAATAAAGGGGAAAGCAAAAGAAAGAACAGCACAAATAAAAGGGGGGAAAAATAAGAAAAAAGAAGAAAAAAATAATGAACATGAAAGCACTTTAGAACACCAAAAAAGAAAAGGAAAAAAGGGAGTGAAAAAAGAAGGGAAAACAAATAAAAATTAAAAGGCAAATATAGACATAAAGAAACCTAAATAAATAAAAGAAAGATACGCACCCAAACCCCAACAACCATCCCACACCACCCAGTTTATGCAATGTTCACGATAAATACGGTCTACAAAGCATGAGAAGGGGTAATGTATTGAGTAGTAATTAGGTCGTTGTTAGATATTACCTAAGATATGTTTTTAGGGGGTTGTATATTTTTAATTTGACCTCTGTATGGCTATGTTCATTGTTTGAATGAAGTATGAGATAACTTATACTAAAACTTCATGAATTTACCCTCACCCTCCTCACTACACAACAATTGATATAACATACATTAAGTGTCATAATAAAATGGTTGTACGCTACATTACTCACAAGACTTATAGATAAACTGGAGATAGTGGATTTTGGGTCACGATATGCTGGCTTAGCCGACTTTGTGTTGGTACGCTCAAACAGAAATGTGAGTTTATTTGTTTGTTTGTATTTTTGGCTATGAGTTTGCGCGTTTGGTTTCTGACCTGTAAAAAGAAGGAAGATTGAAAGATAAAAAATATAACAATATTTGAGGATCATTAAACATGCAAGGGTGTGTGGAGTGGGTGGGGGGTGGGCGGGTGGGGTGGGGGGGGGGGGGGGAAGGGGGGGGGGAGGGGGGTGGGGGGGGAGTGGGGGCGAGGGGGGGGGGGGGGGGGTGGGGGGTGGGGGTGGGGGGGGGGAGGGGGCGGGTGAGAGGGAGGGCGCGGTGGGGGGTGGGAGGAGGGTGAAGGGGGGGTCGGGGGAAGGGGGGGGAGGGCAGTGGTAGGGGGTGTGTGGGGGGGAGCTGGGGGTGGTGTGCGGTGGAGGGGGGGGGGGGGGGGCGAGGGGGGAGTGGGGGAAGTGGGGGGGGAGAGGACGAGGCGAGGGTGTCGGGACGGGGGAAGTGAGGGATGCCGGGGGGGGCGTGGGGCGGGAGGGGGGGGGGGTGAGGCGGTGGGGGTTGGAACAGTGACGGAACGAGGGGTGGGAGGGGGGGGCCAGCGGGAGGCGGCCGGGAGGAGAGGGGGGGGGGGTTGGGGGCCTCGGGGTATGGTGGGGCAGGGAGCGGACCGGGGCGGGGTTAGGGCTGGTGGAGGCGGGGGGGGCGAGGGTCAGGGGGGAGGAGGGGAGTCGAGGGGGGACTGTCGTGGGTGAGCCGTTTGGGTGGGGGTGGGGCCAAGGGGTGTGGCGGCGGGCGGTGGGCGAGGTAGGGGGCCGTGGGGCGTTCCCCCGCCGGGGCAGATTTAGGTGTTGGTGGGTACAAGTCAGGAGTGTCGTCGCGCGCGGAGCGTGGGCTGGACTCATCAGGTCCGAGTGTGCGGGCGGTGGCCTGTGTTGGAGGACGGTGGGATTGTGGGTATCGGGTAGTGTCGCGGGGTGGGACGTGCGCCAACCTCACCACTGACTACCTATTCTTACGTACTTGTCTGGCTCTATTTTATACTCCCAATTCAATTATCCCCGCGCAATTCGGCAATCGCAATTGGTTTACGCCGCACAAATTGGGTTGCGGGGGGTTGGTTACACCATTGACGGGGGTTGTTTATGGGTACGGGGATTACGGGTTTTTTATGGTGTTCCCGCAATAATAATTGGGTGGTTACGGGTGGTTTTTTGGGTTTATATTTTTTTTTACTGGGTTTTCCGCGGGGATAACGAAAAAAAAAAAAAAAAAAAGAAAAAAAAACAAAAAAAAAAAAAAAAAAAGGCCTTCTAAAAATATTTTTAAAATAATATAAAAAATTAACAACCAGATACTTTAAAGATGAGATGATGGGTGTTCGTTTTGTTTGTTTGTTTCGTAACCGCCTGGCCAGACGCCCCCACCACAGAGCACTACCAGCAGGACCTGATGAAACTTGGCTCAAAAATTTGAAATGCTGTCCCTGTAGAGTAATAAAATGCATCTCGAAAAACAAAACAAAAGGCCACCAAATAAATTTTTTTAATTTCGATAAATTAAATTAGCTATTTTTTTAAAAATTAATTAAGGTCCTCCTTTTTGGTAGTTGTTTTATCAGCCCATAATTGAGGGGGGAGGAAAACCTCCTCCCACCCCCAAAAACATTATATTTCGCTGGAAAGGGTTTTTTGTCTGAGAAAAAAAAATGTTTTAGCACGTTTCTGTCCGTTAATTAGGAACAAGAGATATTAATTCATCAAAAAATTAGTCAATTTTCCAAGGCCTTTCTTAACTCTACGCAAAACTGAGAAGCACGAGAAGTTCCAAATTTTTCCAGACCAGGACTGCTGCCTCTTTTGTCCCTCCCTGCTGAAGTTACTTTGTGGTTTTTCTAATTTGCGTTTTTTTTTATAGACTTAAGCCTCCCTTGAAACTTTTTCATTAGTTTTGAATTGATTAATATATCCTATATTCGTTCTTAATTTTCTGTCTTTTCTGATTTATTTGGCGAATTTGATTTAAAACTGTTCAATATAGACTCTTGAAGTGAGAATTTAAAAGGATAGAGCGCATGTTGAATTATTAAAAGGATTATAGTATCATTTTTACTTCAGAGGGGGGGTTTTGGGTTTTGTTGTTTGAAGCGGTGAATTATTTTTAAATTTATTAAGTTGACTTTCACTCAAAAATTCGGTTGTAGCAGAAATTATCCCGAATGGAACCATTATGTTATAAAAAATTTGAGTGATGGCTTCTCTATTGCAAGTTCTACTCTTCGTTAATTTGGCTCGTGGTTAAAGTTTAGGCAAAAACAATAGGGGTATATTATTTACCAAACCTCCCCCCAGCCAGTGATGATGGTGATGTGGTAAAACTCTACTACTTTCTCCAAAGTCACAAAAAAGGAAAAAGGGGAGAAGGAAGGAGAAAACGCTTCTTCTCTGGGGAAGGAACAGTTAGTAAGTAGTTAAGTAGTTGTTTTTGCAGTCATAAAGCCGTTTTATTTTATTGCAATGTTTTTTTTTAAACAGGTATTTTAATGCCCCGCCATTCACAAAAAAATTTTTAACAATAATAGTTCCATTCTTGACATTTGTCGGTAACACCCGACGATTCAGTCACTACTTCGTATTGAGGGGCTCGTCGAAGAAGTCCTTGGTGCAACAATCGGGAAAGTTCTAACCATATCTCCCGGCCAACTAGCCACTGAAGACCTTGCCTTTTTGTGGAAGGTCACCTGTATAGATGAGTGATAGATGCTAATGCATTCAAAGAAGGATGGGCCTTGCTTCGCCGCGTGACAGAGAGAGAGGGAGAGGAGATAGCGATATTTCTTTCCTTTTACATGTATCACATTAAAATCATAGCGCGAGTGTTGACATTAGAAATCATGGGAGGAATAGAGTGGGTGTGGCTGGCTGAGCTACCTGAGATACAATCGGTTTCCGTATGTTTAATAAATTCTGATGTAGCGACACCCAATTTTACATTGATATTACGGTTTAAAAAATACGCCTGTGAATGAATTATATTAAATATCAAGGCCAAGATTGCTGTTGTTCGTTGTTGAGGTTTTCGAAAATCTTGGCCACTACTGTTGCTGTCAAAAGTTCCATTGAAAAGTAAAAAAATTCGCTAATAAAAGAAATAAGTATCGTCACACTCTCACACACGATAACATTAGTATTCTAGTTTTATGTAGTTAACTTACCTTTTACATTTATATTGCAACGGGCATTCGCCCGTGCGGGTTGGTACTGCTAGTAAGTAAGTGATAAAAAGTAAGAGATAAAAATTGTGGTTTTTGCTAAAAATTAATCGTATTGTGTATAAAAAGTGCTTACAACCAATGAATGATAGGAAACAGGATTACACCATTTGTGTTGTAAGTTCTGAAAACACATTACAACTAAAATAAACGGAATAGTTAGTGCCAAAATAGATTTTAGTGCGACCAAAGCACCTCTTCTTGCGGTGAACTTAATTTTGCTTCGGTAAAAAGAATAAAAAACAAAAAAAAGCGAGAAGACCCTTGCGGGGATAGGAATAATTGCCGCAAAAAAAAAAAATACGTATTCAACCCGCTCTCGTCTTTCGTTGACCGCTACTTTACCAGACCTCACGCGTGGTCCTTTGTGTTGTCTGTGTGGGGGAGGGTGCTGTGCTGTGTTGTGCTTATGTTGAACCCAAGTGGGTGGAAAGGACCGCCCCGCGCCTCTTTCTTGATAGGTTTGGGGTGTTTTAGTCGCCCTCGAGGGGGGAGGCCAGAAAGTCCGCGCCCCGGTGCCGGAGAGCTATTGGTTACATAGGTCAATTCTTTATTGTTGAAAAAATTGATAGAATGTTGACTCTCGCGTAGTAGTGTTCTTTTTAGTGTGTTCTATTTTTGGAACATAGGAGCTTTATATAAATTTATTTAAAAAAAGAAAAAAGATATTTTTTTTGACCAAAAAAATTTAATTTAGTTTTTCTCTTAACATATTTTTATGCATTAAAAAAAACTAAAGTGTATTGATCCACTTACCTGAACTTAAAAAATCCATTATCAAAGTACATACCTTGTACTCAGACTTTTCAGTCAAAACTGATAGCAAATCATTTATAGCTCTGTATCGTAACCGCGCATCAAGTAATCCTTTTTTGCCTGAATGGAACATTGATATCCATTTGAGGAGCAAAGAGAGTATTCACATTTTCAATCCAAATCTTATTGGTTTTCCTCTTATAAACATTTCCCATGAATGCCGACAGTAATAGGAACCACTCATTCATCTATGCTTGATTTCTCATGAATATTTCAAATTGTTGAGGGCTTTTACACAATTTGTAAATAGGTTTTTTCAAGCTTTTCATTTTTTTAATATAAATTTACGGTTGAAATCCATAATAAAAGGGTTATTTTTAATTTTCGAAAATTGCTTCGATGCATAATTGCTGGTACTAATAGTACAAATGTCTCTTCTGTGTTTGTGCATTACTCCAATGCATATGTTCAGTAAAGTGCTTTTAAATTATAAGGTATTGCAAGCCGACTAATATTATTTTCCAGTATCACGTGACGACACAGCTGTCAGGGCAGGTGTGGATTCGGAGCCATTTCCTCTGTCAAACTGTTATTATTTTCTTTTGAAACGAAACCTCATACCCTTTAATAATATAAACTTATTTGGTTTTGCAAACATCTGCACTAGAACACATTCAAAACGAAAAGATAAGAGAATCACACATTATGAAACTTGAAATTTCCTCATTTAAGTCGATGATTAAGTCATTTAAGTAAAATGATAAAGATAACAATAATAACATTAGTAACAATTAAAAATAAATCTGTAATTAGTAGCGTAAAATAGAACTTTTTCTACTGTTAGTAAGTATTGTCAAAATGGCCGTAAATAAGGTTTGTGAAAAAAATAAAAATAAGATGATATAAGAGTTAATCAAGAGCATGTAAAAATATTTATTATCGGCCAACACAATAATAATGATAATAATTAAAGAAAAGGTAAAAAGAAGATTCAATACGATGCGGAAAGGTTTCTCGTTTGAGAAAAAAATAAATAAATAAATAAAATTAATTTATAAATAAGCATGTAAAGTAACAGGTCACTATCTGCCTTATAAAAATATACAAAAGTGAAAATATCTAAAACCAACTTCAAGTATTTCTAACTCAAAATTTAAGGTGGTCATTCACTGGGTCAGAGGTGGTCATTCACTGGGTCGGAGGTGGTCATTCACTGGGTCTTTGCGCCATTTTTCCTTCGAACACCCCAAAAAGCCGGAAGCGGTACCCTTCAAGTTCCATCATTTTTTTTACGCATTTACATAGATCAATAAAACTATTTAAACTATCACGAACAAAATATTACAGTATTTAAAATTACTACGATTTTTTAAAAATGAAATTTTGCTTAAGTGGTCATTCACTGGTCTGTCTACCCTATAATATAGCTAAATTTTTCGGAAATAACTGCAAAATTTTTTTTTTTTTTTTCTAAAAAAAACCTTTTTTACAGTACGAAACGAAAATTGCTTTAGTTTTTTAGTTTTAGTTTATTACTGTGCATTTTACATATTTAAATTGGAACCTCGGCTGCCAGTATTATACTGTAAAAACATCAGTTCAGTTTTTGCAGTGTAGAAATTAAGTCCCGGGGATTCTGTTAAAAACATAGTTAAGTCAATTTATTATGATTTTGTACGGATAAACTTTTAGTGTAGAAAGCAAAAATGAAAAATATTTTTATTGTATTATCTCTATATATATTTAAAAAAATAAGCTCTACGATATTGTGAAAGGATGTTTGTGGTTGACTTGCGTCCACGTGGCCTCATAGCACCTACAGACTTGAAACTTGGTACAAAATTAGGTTGAGCCCCGTAGATTTGCACCTCGGGACCTTTTTTCTTAATTTCGAATTCGTTTTTTTTTTAATTATTTTTTTAAGCATAAATATCCCATACTCCACCAAATTAGGGGGCAAAAAAATCCCCCCACCCCTTTATGTTAAATATCGTTGGAAAGAGATTTTTTTCTGAAAAAGAAGATGTTGTTCCATTTCTCTCCGTTAATTAGAACAAAAGATAGAACTGATTTTTTTAGCCATTTTTCAAGGCTCACTTCGAGCAAAATTATATTACATTCAACCAAACGGCTCCAAAACTTTTTCAACAAGGTCGTGTTAAAGAGTAAAACCGGTGACTCTTCGTTTTGTTTGTTTCTTGTCTTAATTCAACATAATATACACGATTGGGGGGGGGGGGGGCACGCGGGCCTAGAGCTAGAGCATTCTTCTCGTAAGCAAGTGGTCACGGGTTCGAGTCCCGCCTTGCCCATGGATGTTATTTCATCCTCTCTGTGCCGTAAATCCGTCCTGTGTTTGTCAGGAGGCAAGGCGCATAGAACGCAGTCCTCATGTATGTTGAGGCTGATGGCTTCTGGAAAAAAAAAAAAAAATGCGTATATTTTCTTTCTTTTTTTTTTTTTTTTTTACCTATTAAGAAAGGTTGTCATTTTTCTTACGGTATTTTATTTTGTTTACGTGATTTCATATAATTACATTGCTTATTTGGGTTTTTTTTTTTCTGCGAGGGAAAGGAGCTGGATTTTTTGTTTGGGCTATATTTTAGTATGTTTTTAAATTATGTTCATATTTTTTCATTTTTATATCAGGAGAGGAGGGAGGGGGGGGGGCCTGTTTTATTTATTTAGCGAATTATTCTAAATTGTAAAGGAAGTGTTACTCTGCTTTTAAAGGGTGTGTGAGCATTTCAGTTACAGAAAATGCTTATTTTACATCAAGATGGGGAGGGGGTATTATTTTCTTTTTCAGCGGGGACGCCGTGTTCGGTGGCATATAGTCGATTTGACTTCAAACCACCAGAAGCAGGTTGGTGATCGAGCCGCCGAAGGAGGGTGAGCTAGTCACCCCAGGCAGGGTTGGTGAGCGAAGCGAGCAGGGGGCGGAGCCCCCTATTCAGTAAAAAAAAAAGAAATTGATAAATGTAATGTGATTCCTTAACTTTTTTAAACTTCATGATAATAATATATTCAGTGAATGAAAAAATTTCAAAATGAAAAATATGTTAGCGGGTTTTTTAAAATAATCTAATGAAGGTAAAATCTTACCGACTTTAAGCTTCATTTGGGCGCTTGCAATCTTATCGCTGTTGTGAAGAGAATATTAGAAAAGAGAAATCATTTTTTATAAAATATTATATAAGAATTAACTATTTACAAATCCGCTATTTACAATTCAAACTGCAACAAATTCAATTCAGAATGTTCCATCAAAAATCAACTGTGTCTGTTCGTTCCATCAAATTTTAGCATTTTTTATCTCCTTCTTCACTTCACTTCAGTTCAGTTCATTTCATCCAAACCAAGAAAAGGCTAAAATTAATCTGCAGACCAACGAAAGCTCAGTTGCAAGAACTGGAAACGTGATTATACGGAAATAATCGTTCTAAACTCTCTCTTTAAAATGTTCGTTTAAACATTATATAACCTTGCAGAATAAGCATTTAACTCTTGTATGTGTTCTAATGTGACAAAAAAAGTTTTTTTTTCAATGCTATATATAAACATTAGTGAACTTATAAATATATAGGCAGGGATTCAAGTGAAACAGCACTGCGATCGCTTCGAATTGCAATCGCTACTGGAAGTGAATTACATTATCATCAACTTAAATTGGCATGACGTCACTACGGGTGGAGCCAATAAGAGCTTACAAGCACTCAGCGATCTCCTCTTATTCGCCAAGTAGGCTGTGACGTTTTATCTAGCTCGTTTTTCATACGCAAACGTCACGCTGACGTCACGATGTTTTTATCAAGAAACGTTCTAATGTAATTCATTTCCAGTCGTAAGAGATTAAGTATTTGCCTATTTTATTTAGGACGGAATTCAAGTGAAACGCCACTGCATAGGCTTCGAGGCGTTCGTCATAGACCAAAATTGCAATCGCTACTGGAAGTGAAATTACGATAGAATCGCATCTCGTAGCGATTGTAACTTTTCACTTGAATCCAAATTTGGGAATTTGTGATTACATTGGTGAGTTGAAATCGTCCGTGTTTCACTTGAATTCCTGCCTTAGTGAAGGTTTCACGGCTTATGTATATTTGTCTGTTTTTGTACATATTTAGCCAGGGGTGCCCATCCCCCCCAAGCTCAATGGCGCAAATTCCCCCCCAAAATTTTTCACAACCCTCTTGTGCTTTTTATTTTGCCCTTTTTTTTCATTTTATTCATTTTTTAAAAAATTATTTTTTTTTTTGATATTTATTTATTTTTTCAATATTATTTTTTATTCTTTTAAATATTATTTATTTATTTTTTTATTTATTATTAATTTTTTAAAATTACTAATTATGCGTGGAACAGAATCGCTTTTTTTCTCTTCCAGACATTCTAAGCACACTCACACACAAAATAAATAATAATAATAAAGAAATAAAAGAACTAATTTAAATTAAAAATATTAATTAATGAATAATTGTTATTAAAAAAATCAGTAAATAATTTAAATAAATAAGTAAATAAATAAATTAGTTTAAAAAAATCCCCCCCAAAAATTTTTATGGCGCAACTTGCGCCATAATCCCCCCCTGTGGGCACCCCTGTATTTAGCGCAAAAGGTCTCACGATTTATTAAAAATGAATTTGGTTATTCATTTTTTAAGGATAAGAGTGAATTACATGATTAAAGAAAATATTTAAATCACTGCATTTATTTTAAAAGACCAATGGTTGACTAGAACCAAACGAGCCTTTTTAGTAAGAAATATAATTGTGTCAGGAGTATCGTTGCATCAAAAGTAAACATCAAAATTGTGTTCAGTTAAAATATTAGGACCTGTAGCAAAATGTTGGTGTATTATTGAGTATGATTTGTCCCGAACGTGACGATGGAATGGTCCATTGCCAAAAAATAGATTTTATCCCCCCCCCCAAAAAAAAAAAGCCTGGGTAGGAAGGCTATTTGTGTTTTTTTTTTAAATGTTTCTTTGCGTGGATAAAAAGTTTTTGAATTTTCTGTTCACATTTAAATGCATATTCTGCTGCTTTTATTATGCTTCTAACAAAGTTATTATTAGTGCTATGTCAAAAAAAAAAAAAAATCTCACAGAAATAAACATTTTCGTTTGTATGCCATAATATTATTAGCGTTTCGAGAAGAATGGCAGATTTCAAACGTGAATATTTGAAAGAGTAAAAATAGTCCAAAAACGAATTTTTTTAACACATAAAATTTCTTCTGACCGCATTCTATTTGCCCACTTTCTGACGTTTGAACGATATCGGCAGATTTTGTTTGAAATGTTTATTCCAAACAATTGATCTTTCTGCAAAAACTTTGTGGTTCTTTTTATTTAACAAAAGTTGTGCATATTTGTATGAACAACGAAACCCTTAGTGTAAAGGGAAAACAAAAATACAATATCATCATTATCATTAGTTTGTCGAGACAGCCTCTTTTAGTGCTGGTGCTCTTTCGAAGATCTTCCTAATCCACTTTCTCTCTGGCCAAGGATCTCCAATTACCGACTTCCAGAAACCCTAAGTCCTAATCCAGTTCCGCTACCTTTTTTTCCAACGTCTATTTCCTTGTCTTTCGAAAATGGAGTAAACTAACACAGTTACACAGTGGTAAATTTTTTGCTATTACCCCCAAAACCGGTTAAAAGCGTCATTACAGGATTCGTCAAAAAGGTTTATTAGATGTTGCATAATTTCATACATTTTGTAAAAGAAACGATTTTAATTATTTTTGTGATTCAGACTAGAAAAAGTTTTTTTTTTTTTTTTTTTTTCAGAAATCTGTTATCAAATCAAGACGCAGTCGATGATAGATTCTGTTCAGTTCTAACAATGTAGTTATGATAGCGAAACTTTTAAAGTAATCTTATGAAGGTAAAATCTTACCGACTTTCCGCTTCATCTGGGAGCTTGCAATGTCGCTGTTGCGAAGAGAATATCCGAAAATAGGAATAATTTCTTATAAAATATTACATTAGAATTAATTATTTACATTTCGACTATTTACGACTCAAACTGTAACAAAATCAATTCAGAATGTTCCACCAATTTTATTATTTTTATCTCATTTTTTACTTCACTTCAGTTCAGTTCTTTTCATTCAAACCAAGAAAAGGCTAAAATTAATCTGCAGACGATCGAAAGCTCAATTGCAGATGATTAGTAGTGTGGTAGTTTCTGCCACTGTACGTGCACATTGTAAGTAGTGTTCTAATTTCAATACGTTAAGTTTTCTAATTCGCTAACCTTTTTTTACTAATCAGTAATCTCAGTACGAAAAAGAATCTACATTGTTTGCAGATTAAAAAAATAAGGATAACAAACTGCATTTTTACTTTCATTCACAATATTATTGACAAACAAATATTTTACCTTCACAAAAGGGTCCGGCATATTAATAATTATCAAAAATTCTCTTTTCCGAACATTCGTCGAAAGAAAAAAAGAAAAAAGGAACTGTCGAATGTAGGTAAACAACTCGCAAGGATGGAAAATAATTGATACAGCTACAAAAGCTAAAGAGCATTAGAGTGTTTTTCTTTCTTTACCCCTTGGACCTTTCTTTTGAGATTTTTGTTTCAGCAAGATAGTGTTAATTGACTGGTATTTAATTGTTCCATTAGGACAAAACGAAAGCGTGTGCAACAAGTTTTGCAGCAAATGGAGATACAATTACTGCATACTTATGCTCCGGTATGTGAACTTTTATGATGGTATTTTCATGACTTAATTTACTATTTGAGCTGGGCATTTTTTATAGCATTTATCATTGCGAAACAATAATGTGACTTGATCAGATAATTTCGCAATTTATTTCTCTTTGCCTAAAATTGAATGCGCCTGAAAAAAATTCTCTCCTCTTTGATGAAAGAATTGTTTTCTTTCGCAAAAGTTATGCATTTGTTTTTGTGATTTGTTAATACACTAGCTTATTACCCGACGTTGCCCGGTAGTGCAATATATTTAACTTATTTCCTGCTAAAATGAAATAGGTGAGCCTTAAATTGATAATTCATTGTTAATCGTAATCTTTGTTGGAAAATACTCATATGTGTTAAATTTTATCGATTTGTATGCTTAAAGGCTTATCTCTAAATTGTGAACCTCTGTGCTAAGTTTGATGAAAATCCGACGAAAACTGTGGATTTGTATAAAGAACAAACATACAAACAAACAAACATGCAAACAAATATATATACATAAATCCATTTTATATATATAGATTAATAACTTAGAAAAATTATTAAAACTTATTCAACACATAATTTCATTTCAAAATTAAATCTTTGGCAATACATGATTCAGAATTCATTTCGTATCAGAATATAGTATTTTGAGGGCCAATAACTATGGAAAAAGTAGCCGAAAAGCCCGACCAGATGGTTGACTGAAAGATTTTTGCTCATCTTCAGTGTTCTTATCTGAGTTGGATGAATATCTTCCGCTTAGTGCCCTTCATCTTGCAGTTTTTTGCTTCATCGCATGTTTTGCTGATTTGTGCAATTCGGGTTATTGCTTTAGGTATTCCCACTTGTCCGAATTGCGTATCATCGAATATGCCAGTGAAGAAAGAACCTAACGTAGTCAGAAAAAAAGCCATGTCACTTTTTATAATTTTAATGTTTTGAAGAGCGATTATTTAACCTTTTATACCCAAGTTTTTTTAACATTATTTTTCAATTTTTATCTGCTTAAAACTCTTACTTGGAATGGTTTACATACATTTTAGGCGTAAAATAGTTTGCCGTTGCCATATTTATTAACTTATTTAGCGTCCTGTTTATGGGATATTTTGCAGATATGTGAGCAAAATACGACCTTACTTGACTACTTTTGCAAAGTAACATCACAGAAAACATCTGTGATCAATTTTAAGCAAATTATCTTAAAATAGTTTAATTTTATGAAAAATAAGTTCGGAAAAAATCTTACTTTCTGTGGTTACCCATACCCATGCTGGATCGTTGTTTAACTAATTTGTCTGAAAATAACTTCAATAATTAAACTCTGAGGTCCAACTAGCAGTTCTTACTGGTTTTCTCAAGAAGAAGGACTATTTAACTTGTGAAAAATAGCTTTAGTAAAATGATGTACTCATTACAGGTTTTTGTATGCAGTAACTAACAAGCGTCCCGTTTTTAGGTTACTGGGTATAGATGGGTTACGCGAGAATTACAAAAAAAAAAAAAAAAAACATTCATTGCATTTCAGGAACTTGTGTTTTGCTTACTATGATACAGTGTAAAGAGTAAATGCTGTTTTTACAGTAGAAGGCAGCTACAGTAGAAGGCTTTTACTGTAATAAACTGGAAAATTTGCCAATTTTGCTGTAGTAAACTGCAAAATTGCTAGTTTGCAGTTCATTACTGTGCAGTTTTCAGTTTTAAACTGGAACCTCTGCTGCCAGTATTACACTGTTATTTTTACAATAACAAACTGTAAAGTGTTAATTTTACTGTAATAAACCGTAAAATTTCTATTTTTACAGTAAGAAACTGTGAAATTGCTAGTTTTACTGTTTGATACTGTGCATTTTACAGTTTTAAACTGAAACCTCTGCTTTCAGTATTATACTGCTTAAACAACATTTTATTTTTTGCAGTTTGTGTACAGAAAATGTGATACAAAAACATGAATTAAAGATACTGTTCAGAACTTATTATGTGAAAATGCTTCTTCTATTTTTCGTTTTTCTCATGAGAATCACAAAAAAGCATTCATTGCATTTTAGGATTTTAAGTTTTGCTTAATGTGATACATATATGTGCGGTGAAAATATGCTCATAGTACTTCTTTATATAATTGAAAATGTAAAGTATTACCATATTGATGAAAATGTTCAACAGTTTAAATGAAACAGAAGGAAATAAAAGGATGTAAGTGACAAAAGCTTTTGAATTTTAAATGTATTGCAAGGAATATAATAGGTAGGGTTGGTTTCTTTTGCGAGAGGAAGGAAATTTTTATATTGCTCAAACCGTAATGTATATTTATTTATTTATCTATCTGTCTTTCTAATCTAATATCTTTTAACGAGCAATTTTTGTACATATATATTTCGGATTTCGAAAATGGATCTAACGATTTTGATAAAATTTTGTATTCAGATCAAGTTTTGGTTTTTGAGTTCATCTACATCGGCGTTTTTTCCGTAAAAACGCGAGTTTTCACAAAAAAAACGTTTTTTTTGCCTTCATTAACAGTTTGAGAAGCTTTCTTTCACCATTTTCTTTATGATTACTGTTATTGTTACTGTTCATAGCAACCATGCTTTATTATAACAATGGATTTCGTATTTAATCACATCAGCGTAAATTTAAATTATTATGGTATTTTGCAAACGAGTTTTGGCAACACGTTAGAATTGTTATTGTTTTTGAAATTTAAAAGAGATAGATCAAAATAAAGTTATTGTGGTGTGATTTTACCATAGACATTGGAAACGCTCGCACACCTGCTCGCTATACGAGCAGGTATACAGGCCCGTCATTTAGAGGGGGGCAGGGGGGTCAATTGCCCCCCCCCCTGACTTTGGAAAATAAATGTATTGGCATATAAGTGGGCGTGGTCTTTGCCACTTTTTGGTAAATTTTGCATTGTGTATACACCCTTTACCCCCCCCCCCCTGGAAAATTTCGAAATGACGTCCCCGCAGGTATAGCGTAGCAAGTACGCAGGCTCGCTCGTATAGCGAGTGGGCGAGTGAGCGTTTCCGATGTCTAAGGATTGTACAGTGAGCATCGTTTAAATAAGGTTGTGATGATGTCTTGTCCAAATTAGGTTGTGTTTTTTAAATAAATTACTGCTTGTTTTAGATGCGTAATTGTAACCAAGGCCTTAAAATGCTTTTCAGGTTTCTCTAAATAAGTACTTCGAACTTTAAGAAAAAAACACGATTTTACAAACCTCATTTCTTTTAAAAACCGAGCGGGGCTCGGTCGCCAGGAACTTTATTTATTAAAAGACTCAATTTTTTCCTTTTAGTTTCAAGCCTTTAACTCTTCCTTGATTATTCTTGCGAGTTATTCTTATAAATGTACTAAAGATAACTTGAGTCAACCCAGGTTCTATTTTACGAATATAAATAGAAAATACTTCTTCGCACAATACTTACTCTTGCTTATTAACATTTTAAAAATGGATGCTCGTCTGTTATTCTGTTCAGAGCTGCTTGACAGTAAGTGCGAAATGTTTCTGACGTCTTCCGAAATCCTGTTTTTAAAATCTCGTGAACTGGCAGTGTCGACGTCTCAGTGGATTTATTTTGACAAACCTATTCAAAATGGAATGGATTTAGCATCTTGAACATGAGCACGAAGTGCTCTCTTCTTTTGACAACTTATCATTGGACGTGAACCATTGTGAGACTCCGGATTCTTATTTGTCGTTGTTATCTGCAGAAGCTTTAGTATTGAAAATAGATGGCAAGCAGAAAGGGGGAGAGAGAGAACGGAAAAGAACTGTAATGTTATAATCAAAGCAAAAACCACACAAAAACGACAAAATTAATTATTATTACTATTATTCTCATTTTTAGAATCAGTTTTGTATATTTTGAAACGACTAAACTTTGCTTAAAGCTTTTTGTTATGTGCTGCTACCTTTGAGCATTTTAACTTGACACCTTCAGAAAAAAAAAAGCTTTTCAATTCTCTTTTTGAAATGATTGAACTTCGAGCCAAATCTTGTTCAGACATAATACAAATCGTGTTAATACCTATTGTAACATTACGCTAAGAGCTGAGCAAACAAACAAACGGAGAACAAACAAACGAAACGGACAAACAAATTGAAGGGTCAGGGGGAAAAACCACGGTAGTCACATTTGATTCATTTTGAGAAAAACGAAATTTAAACTTTACGAACTCATAAACTTCCCCAGTATACTTGTTCTAAAATGACAATAATACATGGACTACAGTGTTTTTTCACGAATATTGCATATACTAAACGAAATTACACTTATTTTTCTAACAGGTGGTAGCATCGGTTTAAATTCAACAAAAAGTGGACTACCGTGGTTTTTCCCCCTGACCCTTCAATTGATTTCCAAATTTAGAGCAATGGATGATAAACTCATGTGATCAGTGCCGTATTTACGTATGGGCTGAATGGGCGGCACGATTGGGGGGGGGGGGGCACTTTTTCCATGCAAAGAGCGAAGACCTCCCTTTCTTTGGACAGCAAGACGGATCGGCCGCGAGAATGATTTTTTTTTTAGTCACCAGGGCGGCAGCGGCCACATTTCTTCCCCTGTGAATACATTTTATGTCCAGTAAATAAAAAAGTTTTTTTTTTTTTTTACAACTCTGAAATTCAGCACCTCAAGGGGGGGGGGGCGGCCAGTTTTAAAAGCCCAGGGCGGCCTCACGTCCAAATACGCCTCTGCATGTGATACAAATTACGGTTGAGGTATCGATTCCAAACAACGATCTTCCAAGAAACATCGATGTTTTGCAATGCTATTGTTTTTAAAATGATTTCTGTGTCAGACACAATTTTTAAAAGAAATTTACATGCATACTGTAACAATCTGAAGGGGTTTTCAAAACAACCAGGCGGTGCACTGCAAAAAATGAACTGTTGTTTTTACAGTATAATACTGGCAGACGAAGCTACAATTTAAAACTGTAAAAAGCACAGTAATAACTGTAAAACTAGCAGTATTAGTTTCTCATTGTAAAGTTAGAAATTCTACAGTTTATTACTGTAAAATTTAGCGGTATTGTACTGTAAAAACACCAGTATGATACTGACAGCAGAGGCTTCAGTTTAAAACTGTAAAATGCACGGCAATAAAATAAAATTAGCAATTTTGCAGTTTATTACTGTAAAATTAGCAATTTTACAGTTTAGTACTCTAAAAATAGAAATTTTAGTTTTACTGTAAAATTAGCAATTTTTACAGTTTATAACAAAAAATTAGCGGCATTATATAGTAAAAAAACATTCACTTTTTACAGTGTAGGAAAAAAAAACAGATTTAGCGATCTGCATTATTGTATACATAATTAGCATAATGAGTAACAAAAGTGAACAAATTTCAAAATTTTGTTTTGAGGAACTATAAAGTCAAGATTCCACCACACAGAAAATAAAACACTCAGCACGATTGCTTACTTGCTTACTTAAGTTTACCAATTCTTCTTCGAAACATAGGTTACAAAAATTCTTTTCTTCCTCTTTTTGTATTAAAATTAAGTGATCCGAAGTCAAGAAAATGTAATTATGACTTAATATATTTTTATGAGAACGTAGGTAATCTTTTTAAAAACAATAACAGAAATTACAATAATGATAAAACTTTTATTTTGAAAGAATTATTTTAGATGAATTTTTCTGCTTGAGTTAAACACGACAGTTCAATTGCGTTAGAGCCAATTATTGAAATTTGGCAACATATTCATCGCAAATACCACGAAAGAGCTAACTGAATTGAATAATCTTTTTATAAAATCGTTTTTGGCACCAAACGCTGAAAGATTTCCTTTTGCATTTTTTCTTTTGCTTGTATTCAAATTGATAATTGCGTAGTGAATTTGTACACAAAAGAGACTATTGCAAAAGGCCTTAAGCATAAGAAACTTAATCAGTCAAATGGCTTCTTCCTTCTTCCTTTTTTTTTTGCAATTGAAAGATTCATTGTTTTTCTTTTCGTACCCTGCGGTCGCTAAGCCTGGCTTGTCGCTTTTTTGCAATGTTGTTTGAAGAAGAAACTCGAATTTATGGAGATTTATCGAATTATATTTATTCTTCGAAATGCTCTATTCTTTTCATTACAGTACGTTTGAATTTTTCCTTCACTTTAACAGATTGTTTTGTTTATGTTAGAAGTTAAATCCCCTATTCCATATCACATTGTTGCATTCCTTCCAAAGCTTATGCGGAAAAACAAAGATCCACCTATTAATTTATTAATATTTCATTTGAAAATTCAGTTTTAACTAACTTTGCGTTTTGGGTTTTATTGCATTTAAATCCAGGCATGTAAGTATCCAGTCGATGAATTAAAGACTGATACATCTTAACATCTTTTTGTCCACCAGTATAAGAATTCCGAATTAAAGAAATACCACACCGTATAAGAATTCCGTGATTTTTACAGTCAAAAAGTACCTAGTGCCATGGCTGGCAGCATTTTTTGGTGTGAATTCACAAGGTGCAATTTTGAAGAGTAATATGAATACTTCTGTACAGGAGCCAAAAAGAAAAAAAATTGCTACTATTCGCCTTCGTTGCATTTTGTAATTTTCATTAAAGACATACGGTCCAAAGAAAGAAATTTTTTTTTTTTTTTTTTTTTTTGTATTGAGATAGGGGGTAGAACCCATCGTTTCAAGCATTCCAAGCCCTCGCTCAAACCAGACGACCACTAAGACTTCTCGCTCGCATCGAGAAGGAATGAAAGGTGGAGAGAGTAAAATCTTCCACTCTTGAAACAAAGATATCAAGTCACATGACACATTTTAAAGTAAAGTATTGGAGGAAATCAGGCTTCTTTCGCTTGTTTTGCGCAAAACGTGTCTCCCATTCGCCGATGTTGAACCATGTGACTTGGGATCTTTGTTTCAGCTTTTTCTAAGCCAATGATTGGACTTGCTACCAACATTAGTGATACCTGCTCTAAGCTTGCTCGCGGATAACGTCATTCGTATTAACTTACGTTTGTGCAGAAATCCACATTTGGCTGCTTAGAATTTCTTTTTGCATTTCGCATTGGGTATACAGCTAACGCCATAAAACTAAAATAAAATTAAAAAAAATAATAATGAAAATGCTTGACCGCACGAAATGCTTTCAGATAAGGTTATACTGTAAGAAATAAATGTTGCTTTTACAGTATAATACAATTAATTTTACAGTAGTTTTACTATAATAAATTGGCAAAATTGCTAATTTTACAGCAGTAAACTGTAAAATTGCTAATTTTACAGTAGTAAACGGTAAAATTGCTAATTTTACATTAGTAAACGGTAAAATTGCTAGTTTTGAGTAATGAACTGTAAAATTGATAATTTTACAGTAGAAAACTGTAAAATTGCTAATTTTACAGTAGTAAACGGTAAAATTGCTAGTTTTGAGTAATAAACTGTAAAATTGCTAGCTTTACAGTTTATTGCTGTGCTTTTTTTTACAGCTTTAAAATGGAACCTCTGCGGTCAGTATTACACTGTTATTTTTACAGTAATAAAACTGCAAAATAGCTAATTTTACAGTAATAAATTGTAAAATTGCTACTTTTACAGTAATAAAGTGTAAAACAGCTAATTTTACAATTTATTACAGCGCTTTTACAGTTTTAAACTGGAACCTCTGCTTTTAGGATAATACTGTGAAAACAACAATTTACTTTTTGCAGTGTGCAGCTGTGGTCATTGGAAAAATACACCAAAGTTGCTGTAAAAATTGCAGCGTTTTTGCGATACATATTACTAGCAGTAGTGCTTACTAGCAGTATCAGAGAAAATCTGGAAACACATTAGTAAAATGTTAGCTATTTTTAACTTTAGTGCATTCATTACACATGTGGTACATACACATTAAATCAGTTTTACGATCTGAAATTAACGACGCTTTTACACTTCAGGGATATTTAAAACAACAGTTCTTCCTCTCAAAACCGTTCGCCCTTGGGATTTCAATATAAAGTTGATAAAGAAATAATATTAAGGTCCTGATGATAAATTGTGTTTGAAATTTAGCCTGGAAAATATTCCTTTTTCATTAAACTCTGTGCCTCGATTGTTGCATCGTTAGAAAATCTTTTTTTGCTATTTCTTCATTTTTCAGTAATGAACTATGGAACCGAAGAAAAATAAGTTAAGAATTTATCACGAATAAAATATAAATAAAACTGCTGCCTCATTATGAGTAAAAACTTTTCAGGGAATATAACTTTTTCTAATGGATGCTCAAGTAAAAACTTTTAATGAAAGTTGCAATTTATTTTGCTTTTCAGTTACAATTATTAATTATTTGTAGCAAAAGTTTAAATAATAAATGCTTCTATGGAAGTCTAAAATACTCTGAAAAATATATGCAAAAATTTGGAAAATCAAATCATCATTAGATAGTTTGATGCATCTGATTTCTGTAAATAATATTCTGCCAAAAAATTGTCTTTGTGGAGTAAAAAATAAATAAATAAGTAGAGAAAGGAAAAGGGCATCTATTTGAAAGTTATTATATTTTCTGATATTTAAATGACTGCTGCTTGAACTTAACTTGAAATGCAAAATCTCTCCACGCAGTTTGGAGGGGAATCCTCAAATTACTTGTTCCCAACATTATTTCAGACAAACAAACGAATGTGCACAGTTAATAACTTTAATTTAAGGCAGCTTGTATGTTAATAGAAAAATAATATTAAGCTTCCAAACGAGCAAAAGGTAAATATGTTCCAGTATTTGAATAATGCTTTATTACAGAACCAATAATAATCATAATAACAATAATAATAACCAGTAGCATACAGACTCGGGTGCACCCCTACCCTTGTTAAACAGTAAAAAAAAATATCCCGTGTAACTCAAAATGCTATTTTACTGGATTGTTTACCCTCAAACCCCGCGCTCCGCCCCGCGCCGCGGAGGGGCTATCTACGCCTTTGATAACCTTAGCATTTTCCGACAGAACTGTTTCTGTCTTTTTCCTTAAATTAAATTTTTTTTTCGTTTTAATAGCCTTATCCTAAATTCTTTCCATTGAAATTTGAGATCTTTGTTCAGTTAACACGTATGAAGATGAAAAATTACGAATATAATATGCAATAAAAATTATGTTTAAAGGCAACATAAAAAAAGAAAGTCAGAAGAAAGGAAAGTATTTTTCCTCTAAACAAGATTTAAAAAAAAAAAGCAATAGAATAGCTTCATTAATTTCTCTCCAAAATAAAATTTCTTTTACCTTTCAGGAGATCTGCTACTAACTATCTGTCTCTGTATTATTCAAAAGTATTGGATTGTTAAAAGTGAGAATAAGAATAAATCTCAGTCGTTATGTAATTTTGGCATTGCTCATTCGTTACTTTCTAATTCACAATTGAACCTGTCTAAATTCGAACCCACTCACATCATATTGGTAATAAATTGAAATAAATATAAATTTGCTTGACAACATTCTCGCAATGTTATTGAATTGCAGGACTATTATAAGAATGATTTATGCTGAAATTTTGTTACATATAGATATAATATCAGCTAACTCTGGGTTCGCTCGTTGATTGAGATAGATTTCCTAGTTATGGTGTAGATTCCGTAGCGATAACTCTGCTGATAGCGAGAAAGGGTCATTCCATAGTGACTAACGTAACATTCAGAGCTGATTTTGTAACTGTTTTTACCTGTAACTTAAAGGATAAAAAATATGTTTTACTAATGCTGGTGGATTTACAATGTACATGGTATCTATTTATCATTTCTGCTAAGAATTTACAACAAAATTACTGACAGTAGATGTTTTTTCGACCAAAATAGCAGCGTGACTAACGTAACATTTTTGCAACCCTGAAAATGAATGTTGTGAGGCAAAAATTTCTCAAAGTTCAGCAAGTGTTGAAAATTGAATGATATATTTGAAAAAGGTGTAAAGTTGGCTTTTAAAAACATATAACACATTTATAAAATCTTAAATTTTTTTTAGTCTTAAGTGTCCCTTTTACTCAAGATGGAGTGTGACTAACGTAGCGTGACTAACGTAACCATTGAAAAACAAGCAGTAAACACACTACAAACTATTTATTATAGCTAATCTCAATGATAATTGCAATACTTTTTCATTTTTTTTTTAACTTCTTATGTTGTATGATTTTTATTCATTTATTTATTTATTTATTTATTTTTTTTTTGATACTTTTTTCACTTCGGTATTTTTTTTTTCTTCGGCTGAGGTTGACATTTGTATGGAATAACCCTTAAGTTAAAATTTTGAATATATATCTTTTGCTCTGTAATGTACAAAATTGACTTATACATACATGTATGTAATGAGTTGTAATGTACGTTTCCAGCGGGCCGCTTGGTCGTTCTTTGGTTTTTCTTTTCCTCCCAATCACCACATCCGGTTAAATCCTTATCAGGGTAGGTACGATGGTGACTGATGGGGTTTAAATAAACTTCTTTTGATGACGTCATCACAGGTGGGCCCTTGACCTTAGAATGAAAAATTAAATCTTTCTAAATAGTTATTTTAAAGAGCTTTCAGATGATATATTTGAGTTTGCAATATTTCAATCTATGATGGAGTTTTAAGCAGTTAAAGGAGCGTATTTACCTGTAAAAGCGGCCATTTTGATGACGTCATGACAGGTGGGACCTTGACCTCAATAAGAAAAGTTAAATATTTTCTAAATAGATCTTTTAAAGCGCTTTCAGTTGATACAGTTGAGTTTTGAAATATTTAAATCTATGATAGAGTTTTCGGGGGAGTTAAACAAACGTATTTACCTGTAAATTTTAATAAATAATAAATGTAATTCGTTAGGGTGTATAGTTAGAGAAAACTGAAGAATTTACAATTTTATGTATTTTAAGGGTTACCATTCGTTTTTGAAACCCTATACATCCAGATATATTGGCTCATTTAAAAAGTCTCCGCGCTTTTTTCTTAAGTTTTTGAGTAAGAATTTTTTTATTTGAAAATTAATTTTAATCGAAGTGCATGTGCTCATTATTATTTATGACCTTTGGCTATTCCCTCGGTAGCTGCATAATTTGATTAGTGTAAAACTCCTAAGGTTTATCAGCGAAAAACTTAGCCAAGTGATTTTCAGCGACTGTTCAGTTAGGCAATTTTTTGCCATCAAAAGAATTTTTCAGAGACTGAAACTAATGATAATCAAAATTAGCAAGGTCCGGCCTATACGTTAGATCCACCAAAAGTTCATAACCAAGTTTCTTCGATTTATTCTAATTCATCAAAGATGAGTGTTTCTTAGCATTATCATGGTGGAACTCCTTTTCTGTTGGCCAATTCTGGTCGCATTTTCTTGATTGCTTCATTGAAATAGTTGCGTTATGCACAATAGAGGACAGAATTTACTGTTGCGCCAGGTTGTATCAGTTCATTATGAGCAATGCCCTTCCATTTCTACGAAACACCTTTTTACCGTCAATCCTGGATTTGAAGTCGTTTGTGGTGGGTCACAGCCCTTTACCGAGATCGCATGCATTTCATTGTCTCGTATCTAATCCATTTTTCATCTCCTGTAATAATTTGCTTCAGAAAGAATCGATTTCGGATCTCCTTAGAAGCGTTTTACTGATGGTAGCTCTGTCGATCAATTTTTTTCGGTAATTCTTGTGTCACCCAAACATGGAGCTTCTTTGAGCAACCTGTTCTCTTCAGAGGATCCCAAACTGTTATGTGGTTGATGTTAAGTGTCTCCTCCATCTTTTAAGAGCTTACGCGTTGGTCCCGCTAAACCAGTTGAAAAACTTCATCGA
>JAXGGA010011957.1:0-40523 GCA_038373865.1 Uloborus plumipes | reverse complement strand
TTTAGTACTGTAAAATTAGCAATTTTACAGTTTTTTACTGTAAAATCAGCAATTTTACAGTAATAAACTGTACTGTAGTTTACAGTACACTGTAGGTTACAGTTTAGTACTGTAAAATTAGCAATTTTACAGTTTATTACCATAAAGTTTGCTGTAAATTACACTGTAAAAACAACATTCATTTTTTAGTGTTGCTTATTTTCAAGAATATTACGTCATTGTCTTAGAGTTCATTACAGGTGTTGAAATAAGTGCACTTATGTTTTTTATATTCTTCAATTTAGTCCAATAATAATTGGACTAAATTTGTAGCAGTTCTCCCTAGAACATTTCCTTATGTAGTTTTCGATTTCTAATTATGAAAATTTCTGACAAATTTTTTCGAGGTAATCACTCCAAAACTTCATATCTTTACTGTTGAATTTCAGTAGAGGACGGAAAGAGGGGGAACACAAGCGCTCTTCCCAAGATTATAAACATAATTTAACCTTGATATTAACTACTTTTTAATTTATTTTTTCATAACATAAGTGTAAATTGTTCAACTCTTTCCTAAAAAATACACACATGCAGATGCTCGAAGCATATTTGATTAAAATCACTTTGGTTTACTATGAGAAATATAGTAAAGTCAGCGGACAGTGTAAAAGAGTACATAGAACTCACGGGTTTTGAATTCGGGTCCATAATATCAGGATTCGTTCATTAATACTTTTTTTGTGATTATTCTGCTTTAATAACTCTTGTTTTAATCATTACGACAGTGTTTCTAGGTAATACCATGCATTATTATGCTATTTTGGTGAAATTATACAAGGTTTTGGAGTTAATTTTCTTAAAATTGTGAAAAAGATCTTTTGCCGACTATTCAAAGTAAATTCGTACGTCATGCTTCTGTACTTTAAAATAGATTTATTGGCTGTAGGACTCCTTAAAAAACATTGGAAAGGAGCCCCATGAGAACTTTCTTTTTTTTTATTATATAAAAATTATATGGGGTGGGGCATTTTTTACTTTTTGGCCCCTCACAAAAACTATTTCTCAACCCATCCTTAATGAATTTCTAGCTGTAAAATTTCAAATTAACGTGATTTTTCTTCCACTCGTTTGATGACTCAAAATGAGAATTGAAGTAGCAAAATGCAAAAGGGGTGGAAGCAGGGGTGCCCACGGGGAGAGATTATGGCGCAAGTTGCGCCATCAAAATTTTTGGGGGGGGGATTTTTTAAACTATTTTTTTTATTTATTTAAATTATTTATTCATTTGTTTTTTAAGTTAAATTATTTACTGATTTTTTTAAATAAAAATTATTCATTAATTTATTTTTTTCATTTAAATTATTTTTTTCATTTCTTTTTTTTTATTTTCTGTTCATTTATTTATTTATTTTGTGTGTGCGTGTGCGCTTGGAATGCCTGGAAAGAGTAAAAAAAAAGCGATCCTATTCTGCGCATAATTAGTACTTTAAAAAATAAATAAAATAAAAAAATAATAAATGTAATTTAAAAATAATAATAATAGTATCTAAAAAAATAAATAATATTCAAAAAAATGAATAAATAATACTTAAAAAATGAATAAACAATATTAAAAACTAAATAATATTCCAAAAAAAAAATATAAGCAATAAAAAGCACAAGAGGATTGTGAAAATTTTTGGAGGGGGAATTTGCGCCATTGAGCTTGGGGGGATAGGCACCCCTGGGTGAAAGTGTCTTGATGTTTTTTTCAGACGTATTCAACTTCAGTTGCGTAACTTCTATTTCTCGAAACTTTGTTACAATGGCTTAAAACTACTTTCTGTAGCGGGACTAATTCTCAAAACGACAATTGCATCGCTCATTTCAGAAAACAATCCTACAACAAGCTTTTCAATGTCAAGAAAAGAATCTTACCATCATATTAAATTGTTCTAGAGGGTTTACAATATGTTTTACTGAAGGAAATACACACTATGAGGAATGTCCCTAAAAATAATCTCTATACATCTGGAAAATTTAAATATTAATACTTTTTTTTTCGGAAATTTAAAACTTGGGGATAGAGTTATTTTTGAAATAGCCTATTTTTTCGATTAGTGCGAAAAAGGCGCAGGTCGTTAAAAATTGTCATTTCTGTTATCACCAAGCTGAATATTTAATTAGTGGGATTCATGGGCTTTTTATGTTACTGATTTAAATGTTCTTGATGCATGTGGACTTAATGTAGGCTTTTCCCCATCATTAAACTGATATTCCTTACCTAAAAGAAATTTAAAGCTATGTATATAAAAGAATAAGAAACTCATTTTGTGTATTTAAAAGAAATAACAATCTTCTAAGTGCATTCTACATTTGAAAAAAAAAAGGAACTAGAAAGGCCTGTGCTTCACTCTCTGATCAAAGTTATGAAATAAGTTTTCTATATTTTGTAATTTTTGAAAAAAATAATAAAATAGAATAAATAAATAAATAAAAATATTAAATAAATAAATGAAAAAAGTTGCAAAATTGTAACACTGGCGTATTGCATCACTCAATAATTCTAAAACTACTGCTCGGAAGCTATTTCTGAACTTGTTAAAAATTTTCTTGCTTCATTGGATTATTTTATGCTATATTTTAAATGATACAAACCGTGTAATATTATGTAATTGTAATGCTACGTCTTGTTAAGTCGTGCAGGGGGCGAGGAATTCGCGGAAACTCCAGAATTCGTTTCTCTTTTTGTAAATTGATCGCCTGCTGTGTTTTACATTTACTATTTATCCATTTATTACCTTCTGTAACGTTTATATTTCTTTCTATTATTTAGTTAATTTATCGTCTGCTCTATCTACTGTTTTTGTGATGGCAACGACAAAAGAATAGTTGAAATATTTTCATGGAAGGTGATTGTGTAGGTTTTTCTCGCCCACTGGTTGCGGGGAATTTTATATTTTTGGGATTATGTAAGATTTTTTGTTTTAATAAAAAGGGAAGAGTTCGATTTTATTTACTTGAGCGATAAAAACATTTGTATATATGTCCCAAATAAGTAGGGAGAAAAAACATTCCACTACAATGAAATTCCTATTCTACGAACAAAATTCGATGTCCTGTACAGTTCGTCGTACCAGGATTTAACTGTGCTTTAATCAAAATGTACTTATTTAATGAACACAAAAATGACAATCGTAAGTATGGAGTTTTAGTTCTGCGTCTATCTCAGATTTTTGGCAAATGGTATCAAAAATATTTCGCTCTCCACAAATATTCCAAATCAACTTCTTATATATTTTTGTCAGTATCAAGAACACATTCGCGATTGTCGATTAAAAAGCATCAGCAAGAAAAGACTTTAATGACGTTTCCAGGTGGAATATTTTGTCCTTTGAATTGACCTTTCGTGAACGTCTTATTGACGTTTTGAAAACGTGGCCGCGCTGCTCCGTACTCAGTACTTACAGTTTGACTTTCAAGGTGAAAAAAACTCAGAGGCTAAATCTATTTCTCCGATAATAATAGTCCCGATACTCATAAGAAAACCGATTGGAAAAGTTTATTTATAAGTTTGAGACTTTCTCCTTAACTTTTATTGGCTTCACTGGTGACTTCTAAAACTCCTGAGAAAAAGTTTTGGCTTATTGAAGATCGAACAAAACATTTTCATCGATTAATGATGCCAAGGGTTAAAAAAGAACTTCGCTTGCCGTTTTAACCATGGGAAAACTATGAAGATAAAGAGCTCAGTTATTGAGGTGTGATGATTAACCAGTTATTCTCTTCGAAATCGAGAGAGATAATAATCAATTTGTCGTTTTATTACACCGTAAAAAATTGATGTTGTTTTTACAGAAAATACAGCTAATTTTATAGTAATAAACTGTAAAAATTTCTAATTTTACAGTAATAAACTGTAAAATTGCTAATTTTACACTTTATAACGATGCATTTTAGTTTTAAACTCGAACCTCAGTTGCTAGTATTATACTGTAGTTTTTACAGTATAATATTGCTAACTTTTACGGTGATAAACTGTAAAATGTCTAACTTTACAGTAAGAAACTGTAAAATTGATAGTTTTACAATTTATTACTGTACGTTTTTGTTTTAAATTGGAACCTCGGCTGCCAGTATTATTCTGCAAAAACAGCATTTCATTTTTTGCAGTGTATTATAGCTATTTCTTCATACTTTTTATCATAAATATAAGTCGCCAAGTAATGCATTTTCAAAAATTTGGCTACCGTTTTCTCCGCAAAAATTTAAAAAATACACCCGTGGCAGGTTATTGGTTTGCCCTTTGACGAATTCAATCTTTCTAGTTAATTACAGTGAACTCTCACTTATACGCCGCCTCTTTTATGCGCCTTTTTCACTTATACGACGATTTTCAATACTCCCAGCACATTCCATAGCAAAATAATGATAGTATCATTGATTTATGCATCGCTCTAAAGATAAATATTTCATTTATACGCCGAATTTTCCATAAAATGTAAAACATTTTAATTTATTTTATTTAAAAAATAAGCAGTTTTCTTCACTTTCCTCTTTAATCTTTCGCCTTTATTGCTCACGGAAGGCAGTTTTTCGCATGAACTAGAGTTCGAAGGGACCCATCATCTATTATGGATCGTTTTAAAGGGAACAGTTTGTACTTAGGTATGCTACAATTTTTGCTATCATTGTATATAGCGGCTCTAATTGTAGTTACGTTACAGTAACTGCCAAACTGTAGTAATGTGTCCCTCTTCTATAGAAGCATTCTTATTCATTCTCTCATTAGAACCTATGTTGCGTTTTATCCTTTAAATATAGGCTTGTTCACTTATACGTCTCTCTCACTTATACGCCTTTTTCTGTTGGTCCCTTGGGCCGGCGCATAAGTGAGAATTCACTGTAAATAGACTTTAACAAATTGACAACGGAAAGGAAAAAAAATCTCTGCAATGAAAAACCCGTATAGCTGCAAAACAATTTTTGTGCGAAAGCTGAAAATACAACCATAAGATGTCGTTGGTTTCGTTTCTCAAGGGGCGCTGTTTTGCGTGTGGGGTTATTAAAAATTCATTAAAGATCAATCGTTGTGTTTTAAAATTCGGCGATGGTGAATGTTTGTGTTTTGTAAGTCTCTTAAAAATATCTCGGAGTCAAAGTTGGAATATTTAATGGGTGCATGCTTTCCTATTCATTAAAGGCATCACAAATTTTCGATTTTCGCTGGCTACCTTGTCTAGTGGTCTGGGCAGTCTGCCACGGATGGTATGGCCCCGGGTTCGAGTCCCGGCTTGGGCATGGATGTGCTCTCTCTCTCTCCTGTCCTTGCCCTTTCTTTGTGTGAATGTGTTGTTGTTGTTGTTGTATTATTGTTGTGAAATAATTATTGGGGATTCGCAGAAAGCCTGTTACCAGGCATTTAACCTTGGGAGTACATATTTGCTAACCTAGAGTTATTTTACTGTAAGAATTTTATGCTTATGCTCATTTTACTTTCATTGTTGTTGTCATTTTGTGATGTTAGGTGTATTAGCATTTCATTTATCATGCCATTCTTCCATAGTCTATTGTTTTTCACGTAGTAATTCTCCCCGCTAGTGCTTTTCCAGTATGTTTTCCGTTCTTATTCCCTTTCCCCTCCCTCACCCTGTCAAAGTCACTTTTTCTTTAATCTTCCATTGATACCCGTCATCCAGTTAAGCTAGAAATGGCAAGTACGGAAGGTATCACTGGTTAAAATAAAATACAGTGAACTCTCACTTATACGCCACCTCATTTATGCGCCTTTTTCACTTATACGACGATTTTAAATGGTCTCAGCACTTTCCATAGCAAAATAATGATAGTATCGTTCGTTTATGCGTCGCTCTAAAAATAAATATTTCACTTACGCTCCGAATTTTCCCTAAAATGTATGAAAATTTATTTATTCTCTTTAAAAATAAGCATTTTTCTTTACTTTCCTCTTTAACCTTTCGCCTTTATTGCTCACGGAAGGCATTTTTTCCGCATGCACTAGAGTTCGGAGAGGGACAATTATCTATTATGCATCGTTTTAAAGGGAGCAGTTTGTAATTAGGTATGCTACAACTTTTGTTTTCTTATAATCATTATAGTTACGTTACAGTAATTGCCAAACTTGTAGTAATATGTCCCTTTTCTATGGAAGCATTCTTATTCACTCTCTCATTAGAACCTATGTTAAGTTTTAGTCCTTTAAATAGGTTTGTTCACTTATACGTCTCTCTCACTTATGCGCCTTTTTCTGTTGGTCCCTTGGGCAGGCGCATAAGTGCATAAGAGAGAGTTCACTGTAAAATAAAATAAAATAAAATGTGTTGTTGTGAAAGGTTGCCTGCCCTATGAACGGGTACCTATGGCATGAGTGTACTGTGGAAGTCGGACTTTCTACCAAAAAAAAACGGTACAGTTAGAAAAGTGAATCAGCGCACCCCAAATTACCAGCCTGGTTGCCAAACGACAAAAAAAATTACAAAACTTCTAAAATAATTTAAAATGAGTTGTTCTTTCTTCTTAAAGAAGAAAAACTCATTCTGAATCATTTTGCAAAAATTAGAAATAGTTTAACTATTTGCTCTGTTTAAAAGCGTCAGATTTAGGAATTGTTTTCTATGTGTCAGCTTTAGGGCTCTTTTCTTAAATAACTAGCACACAATTTAAACCATTTCTTCCGAAATGTTTCACTTTGCTGACAGCATGACAGGCTCACTTGGCATCTCTTTAACTTTTCAAATCGGAGTAGTTAAAGCGTACGAATCGCAACTTTGAAAAGCTGTTTTTATGACCCCCCGAGAATCCCATGTAACCGAAGAAGGTTGGGTTTTAAAAACAAATACGAAAAAATGGAGCTCGCCTCTGTGTGCCAGATTTCACACTTGTTTTTCTTCGGAAGCAACCCATTCTTCGCAGTTTCATTCTGAGTTTTTGAAACCAATCCAAAGACTACAGAAAAGAAAAAAAAAGCGAATCGTATGAATTTCCAAAATGACATAACATAGAGTACTCAGTAACTTGGGGCGGAGCAGGCAACGGAAAGTAGTGGAGTTGAATGACTTTTGAGAAAAATACTGATTTTTATCGTTTCTCTTTTTTCCAAAGCAGACTGAGTTTATAATAAATACATTTACGAAAAATAAGCGCCGTTATTTACGTGGTTTTTAAATATTCTGCGAAAACGTTTCAAATATATAAGGAACTAGCTCATTACCCGGCGTTGCCCGGGTGCTTATTAATGCAAGATAGCTCTAAAAAAATGTTTGGATGAATAAAGTGTCTGTTGGAACCTCTGTTGGACTATCTAACTTTTCTGCATTATACAATATTTGTGTCAATGTTCCAGGGCAATTAGAACATGAATTATAATTGTTTTGAACTTATTTCATGAATAGGTGATTTTTAAATTGATAATTTATTGTTAATCGTAATCTTTGTTGGATAGTACTCACATTTAAATGTGTTAAATTTTATCAATTTGTATGTTTAAAGGCTTATCTCCATTACTCTATATCAGGGGTGGCCAACCTTTTTAGGGAGAGTGCCACTATCTGGAGAGAGAAAGCTCAGCGTGCCACGTTGTATTTTTCCAGCAAACTGAAGATGTTTAAAAAGTTAAAAATAGATTATTTGTTGGCTGACTATGTAAATCTTCTCCAAATAAAATATTTTTTCTCGTAAATCTTAGTAATTGAAACTAAAATGATAATACAGATAAAACAAGTCCGAACTTAAGAGTTATCATTAATAAACACTTTTATAGGTTCTGTCAGTTGGGTAATACTTCAAATAGAAACAGAAAACATGAAACATTCTGTTCTAAAAATTAAACAGTCGGTACTTAATGTGGTTTATGAGTCTATCTTTTGACCAAGTTTTTAATTTTAGGATTAGTTCTTGAGAATCCTAAGAAGTTTAATTGTTTTAAGTGCTATCAATTACTTAATCGTCATAATATCATTATATTTATCAGTGTAAGGGTTTTAGTTTTTGTCAATTTTTTGAGATCAACAATTTCCCTTCAATTTTAGAATTTTTCAAAAGTCTTCGCGTGCCACTGCTACTACTCCACCGTGCCACATTGTGGCACGCGTGCCGCGGCTTGGCCACCCCTGCTCTATATATTCAAAATTGAAAGAAAATGGCGGTTTTGAGACAAAAAGTTTGAATTTTGAGATTTTTGGATTTTTTTTTTTTAATTTTAAAACCCGTCTATGTGAATTCTAGTGCCTCACCTCTGTGCCATGTTTGATGAAAATCCGACGAAAATTGTGGATTTGTATAAGGAACAAACATACATACATCCATTTTTATACATATAGATGAGTTGAATTTGTTTCGTTTAGCATAACGAGTTCATAGTGAACACATTTTGCAAAAAAAAAAAATACGGTTCGTTATTTTCGGCGTTTTTACAATTTTCTGCACAAAAAAAATTCAGAGACATTTAGTGCAAATTCATAACAATCTACTATACTAAACATCACTTATGTACACATCACTTAAACTTCACTTACACACGCATTTAAGTACTTTTGAGGCAATTTCATGAAAACGACAACGTTTATGATTTTTTTTCCACATTAGAGACGCTAATTAAAAAGAAATAGTAGGGTATACCGACCAGTGAATGAATACTTAAAGTGAAATTTCGTTTTCAAAAATTAATAGCCATCGTTGAAAATTGTAGCATTTGTCACATCTAATATCTTTAAACGAACAATTCTTGTATATATTTATTTCGGATCTCGAAAACGGCTCTAACGATTTTGATATAATTTTGTATTCAGATAAAGTTTTGGTTTTTGAGTTCATCTACATCCTCGTTTTTTCTGTAAAAACGCGAGTTTTTGCAAAAAAAAAACCGTTTTTTGTACCTTCATTAACAGTTTAAGAAGCTTTCTTTCGCCATTTTCTTTATGATAGCTATTATTGTTGCAGTTTCATAGCAACCACGTTTTATTATAACAATGGATTTCATATTTAAGCACATCAGCGTAAATTTAAATTTTTATGGTATTTGGCAACGGTAGAATTGTTATTACTTTTGAAATGTTAAGACATCGATCAAAATAAAGTTAATGATTGTGATTTTACTGTGCGCATCGTTTAAAAAAGGTTGTGATGATGATGTCTTGTCCAAATAAGGTTGTGTTTTTTAAAATAAATTATGGCTGTTTTAAAGACGTAATTGCCAGCAAGGGCTTAAAAATACTTCTCAAATTTATCTAAATAAGTACTTGGAACTTAAGAAAAAAAAACACGATTTTACAAACCTCTTTTTTTTTTTTAACCGAGCGGGGCTCGGTCACTAGGTACTGACAGTAAAGACACTTTAGGTGATATATGTAATATTTTTTTTAAATATTGCGCTAATTTTGTTGGTTCTGGATCAGGTTTTTTTTTCGGGGGGGGGGGTTGAAAGGAGCAAAAGTGCCTTGACCCAGCGAATGAACACCCCAAACAAAACACAAACGCAGCATTTTCTAGTTTTTTTCTTTTGAGAAATGTGTAGAATGACGTGCCTATTGCTGATTCATCTAAGAAAAATGGCTTAAAAACTTATTCTTTAAAGAAAATTACGAGGTGTTCATTCAGGGCCCTACTCTACATTGACGTAAAGCAGAAACGTAAAATGGATTACATAGTGTTCCTATGGAAAGTACCCGGATTTTCGGTTTCTGCCTTCGGTTTCGGTCGCGTTTTCTGCTGATGTGGAGCAGGGCCCTCACTAGTCTATCTACCCTATTCTAAATGCGTAATGTAGTATTCTAAATCAACGATTCTCAACTTTTGATCCGGCCTCTGTTCGCAGAAACGTTTCTGCGAACATTTGATAAGTCCTCAGAGATTTTCGTTCGTCCTCGTTAAAAAATAAATAAATCATCAAGTAGAAGTAAATAACTGAGCATTTTCTATACGAATTCTGTGATTGCTTTTCTTTATTTTCTATGATTTTCTTAAAGTGTTAATTTACTTTTTTTGCAATTATATTGTACTGATCTTTAATTACATTGTTTTTTTTTTACTTTAACATTAAATTCTTTGTGACAGCTCTATAATTTTTAGTACAATTCTGTTTATTTATTTATTATTTCTTTGTAAAATAGTTTAAGAAATATTCTTTAAAATGTTCCACAAGTTTTTAACGGTTCTTAAGTTTTCTATTTCCACGCAAAAAAAGGAAGTTAAGAAAACAAGAAATACGAAAAGAAGGTAAGAACCCCATCGGTCCGAAAAAATATAGCACTACTTTCTAACGGTCAGCTAATCATTTTTTTTTCTTTTTACAAAAAATAAAATAATAAAATTAACAAATAAACAAATACAAATTTCGAAAAAAAAACAGAGGGGGGGGGGGCGATCCCCCACTTGTCCACAAGATTTTGCCGGTCCGCCGCTCAAAAAAGGTTGAAAAATGATGTTCTAAATAGTATTTTATGCGAATAAGTTTCTATTTTCATTTTCCGGTTCTGCCAGGGACCAAGTCTAGTTTAGATATTGGTGTTGTGGATAAAGCATTATTGATAAAAGTTGTTTATTTACCTAACGTCCAGTCATCGAGACATATTTCATTGTTCTCTACATGTTTTGACATTTATCAGAAGCATTTTGAGTTATCGGTTGTGTCGAATTAAATGCCCTGAGTTCCAGCGATACGGCATGGGGCGTTCCGATGGGAGGTCACGCGAGGTCGCTGTGACCACCCAAAAATGTTCCTTATTCGGCAACTTTAGTCTAGAATTCGGCAAATACTCCCAATTATCCGCGGGTCTTTCCCTTTTATTTTGTTTTTTCACATTGATGACTTACGGAATGCAGAAAAATTCAAGTGCGTTATTAATCATTTTTATATACCGTAAAATGGGGTGTATAGGAACAGCGGGGTCAATCGGAACAAAACTTCCCGACCGTACAAAGAAATTCTTCATAAATATACTATTGGGTATTGTTCGCCATGATTTTTTTTTAGAAAGGTAAGATCATAGGAAGTAGGAAAAAAATACTTTTGTCAATCCTGCAACGCTACTGGCTTCTAAGGAGGGCTGCACGTGGAATACTAGAAAACATCAAATTTTCATAGACTGCAAAACTTCATATGCATGAACAAACCTTCTTATATTTAAAAACTAAGAGTGGTATGTTTCAATTATACATGTATCTGAACAACAGAATACCACATTAGAATTTACATTTTTTATAAATTGTGTCATAAAAATGAAGAATTCTGAAAAATGCCATAGGAAAAAAATTTGCGGGGTGAATCGGAACACTTAGATCTGTTGTTCCAATTCAAACTTATTTGAAGGAAACTGTTTGAAAAATCAAGATTCTAACCCCAATTCTTCTAATCAAGACAAGGACAAGGATTTATTACTGTTTATCCCTTCTCGTGAGCAACTAGATCTTAGAATGACAAAAAGTTGCAGACTTCAAAAGATATTTTCTCCGGGAGACTTTTTTTTACTTAAAATACGAGGGGGAAAGTCATATAGACTTATGTAGTAAACGTCTAGTACACAGACAGGGATGAATAAGCGAAAAAATCTTTCAGGACAATCCCCGAAACCCAGAGATTTCAAGAAACTAAAGAAAAGGGAGAGTTTATCCCAGGAGATGTTATGAAAAAACTTAAGACAAGTCACAATTGCTAGTTTTAAGGACAAGTACATATTTGTGGACGACATGAGTGACTTCCATTCATGTTAAATCTTTGTATTTCAATTCAAAAGCATTTCTTAAAATTACTTTTCATTTTTCACAAATTCAAAAGTATTTTGAATTTTGACAACTTATAAACGTTTACTGGTATTGAAATTATACATTTATTTGACAGTAATTATCTGTTCTTGTTCTCCCCCATCAATATTACTCATGTTTGTGAGACCTATTACAGGTTAAAGTGAAAACAATAAAAATTTTAACATGTGTTCCGATTGACCCCTATCAGCGGGGTGATTCGGAACACCCATAATTTCCTATATATTTTAATAATAATTGCTCAAAATGTTTTGTCTTTGCTTGGAATATCAAAAGTAAAGCAAGACCGAAGTTTTTACCCAAAAAACCAAATAAAAAAAAATCTTTTAACTGCTTTTTTTATAATAAAAGCTGAAAAGTGTTCCGATTCACCCCATTTCACGGTATATATATATAGCTTTTAAAGATAATTTTTACATTCAGCGCTACCATTTTTAGTGATAATTTAAATGTATGTGTTGCGTTATTGACTTTTTAAATACGCTTTTATTGAGCAGTGAGTAACCGCCCCTAAGCAAGGGCTAAGGCAGAAACATGCAATACACCGCCATCTCGACTATTTCGATCCTTGGACAGCTGTTTCGAGCTTATTATGCTCTCATCAGCATGGAATAAGGTGTATTGCATGTCCTGCCTTAGTCCCGCCTGAGTTAGAGGCAAAAATCCTCCTATAAAGTAAAGAGAGCTAAACAAACTGGAATAGCTAATGTTTTTTAAGCTAATTTTTTGTTAGCTACCAAATTTTTTTTTAGCTCCCTTTGCTTTATAAGAGGATTTTTGCCTCCAACTCGACTACTTTCGTATTCCATGCTGATGAGAGCATAATAAGCTCGAAACAGCTGTCCGTGGATCGAAATAGCCAAGTTGGTGGTGTATTGCACGATTTTATTAGTTTCACATGTGGGTTTGTTTGTTTGTGTGTATGTATGTCTGTATGTAACTCTGAATAAAAGATAAAATTCACGTTCTTTGCAAACGTAAAAGTAATATATTTAATACTATTATTAATTCTAAAGGCTAAACTATATTAATTGTTGATGCATTATAAGTGCATGTAAACTTAGAGGATAGTCAATAGTTTTGAAAATCACAGGGAAATCAGAGTAGGGGAGACTGGGTACGGTTGTGACAATTTTCATTTGCTCCCCCATAAATCCCTTAGCAATGCCTGTGAGCTGGTTTAAAGTTGTTTTTATGTTAAAGTGTTTATTTGCTTGCTTATAAACACTAAAATTTTCTCCCTAAGTACAATAGTTAATTCACAGGACCAAATTAAACAAAAAAGGAAAAAATGTCACAACCGACCCCACCCCAGGGGCGGTTGTGACAAGTTCAAAAATACAGCAAAACAGTCTAGATCACTTTTACTTTCAAGTAATATTAAACGTAATTCAACATAACCTTCATCTGGGAAAGTTGAACATTTAACAATGTGTCTCGTTCATTTGAAGTAGCCTTATACCAAATCTTACAAAAATATCAGGTTTTTGGAATTGCGTAACGTCTGTTTTGGCCATTATGCACATCTTGTGGGTCATAACCGTGTCTGTTCATAACAATTCTCAAGTATCAAAGAAAGATTCCACATTTATTTGTTTTATTGAAGCTTGTTACTCTTGAAAGGCTAGTTGCATGAGCTACACGAACAGACGTGAAACATTTCTATTCATAAATGAACGGAACCATTTCTCAGTAGCCATTTTACTCTCATATCGGCTTTCAGCGTTTATGTAAGCTCAAAAGCACTTTATTATGAGCAGTATAACCTATGCACACGTTGTTTTCATTGTGACAGCGCGGGCCAGCTCCATCGCGTTTACGAATGAATGTTTCGTAGCAAAGACTTACGATTAACGTTGCATTTCCAAAGCTGTCTGAAAGAAAAAAAAGTTTCACTTCTTTATAAGCTTCTTTATATTTCATTAGGTCACAGTGCCCTATTTCTGTCTTCTCCAAGCGTATTATGGGCATCAAATATGATAAAAACATGTTTTACTCGTGTCACAACCGTCCCCACGCAATTTGTCACAACCGACCCCAACCCATTACTTTTGAAAACAGCAATCGCCATGGCAATACAAAATAGCCTACATAAAAAGTAATCACTGCTATTTCACTATTAAGGTTCACTACTAACGGGGAGAAAACTTTCATTTCTCTATCTGTACCCATTCAACAGGAATTAGTAAAAGACATCGAACAAAAAAACTTACTTTTGACTGTTAAAAAGTAACCAACCCCTCTGCTAGCGTTAATGTCGCTCGATGGCTACCGCAATGCTTTGACACACATTCAGACAAACATGCTGATACTCTCTCTCTTTGCTTCAACCAGGTATTAATTATGGTTTAGCTAATATGACGACTGTCACAACCGCCCCGCGTCACAACCGTCCCCAGTCTCCCCTACCTTGAAATATTTTGTTTTACTCAAAAAGCGCATTTTTAGGTTCTTTAAAACTACTTTAAAATTATTAGTTTAATAACCTCTTAAAGCGTATTTTTTGTTTTTTTTAAACTATATTTAGAATTTTTTCGGCTATTGCGTACGCTAGTATCGTGTTTCACCTATTTTTCAGATCATCCGCGATATTCGCTCCCGTAGTTACCGAGCCACCCTATTCCGCGGAAAATCGGCAGTTTTCTGCATTGCTGTTTCCCTCTTGTTGATAAAACCTGACATTTTTTCTGATTAAATGTTGACGTGTTTACATTGTTGATACTCGTATTTTATCATTCGGTAAATTAGGACCCCTCCCCCCCTTCTTCAAAACTGTTTAAGGTGCCTCTGGATATGTCGACATATGAAATACTTTAAAATCGAGGCAAAGAAGCTGTTTTCAAATCTTTTCGAAAAGAAATAGGAATAATCAACGTTATAACGCACAAAATTTGCAAGACTCTGCAGACACGTGTTTCTGGGCTTCAAGGAACCCCCTTTTCAATGCAATGAAATGTGAATTTTAGGACGAAAAGTCATCCGAGAAATCGTGGATGACTTTTCGTCCTAAAGCTCACTTTTCATTGCTCTGAAAAAGGGGGTTCCTTGTAACCCAGAAACACGTGTCTGCAGATTCTTGCAAATTTTGTGGGTTTATAACGTTGATTATTCTTATGTTATTTTTCAGCGAAGGAATTTATTCAATTCTCATTTCTAAATGATTACAAAAAAGTTTCTTTCAAAATCTATTTCCAGTGCGTAACTAAAACACGGAGTGCGTGCCAGTTGCTTTTATTGCTCACGCTTATCAATCAAAACTTGTTTAATGTCATGTTTGAAAGTAACTTCATTTCATTTTGAACAGCTAATGAACTTTTCTTTGCTGATGAGAAGGAAAACCCCAATGAACTGAGCAGCCTGTCAAGATTATTTATTACATTTGACTGGAAAAAAAATGACACTGTTGACCTCAGTTTTTCCGGTTGTTTTCTCCGTTTTTGAAACCGATCCAAAGAAAATAGGAAGTTGACCGAGGCTAAAATCTTTTTGCAAATATTTCTGTCTTGTGCTAACATCTTGACAAAAATAAACAGATTTGAATCAAAGGCAGGGAACGGTGATTTGCTACCAAACAGTGCAATGAGAAGTCGTACCTTTTTTTAATACGCTTTTATTAGTTTCACGTTTTGGTTTGTTTGTTTGTATGTATGTTTGTTTGTATTTATATATGTAACTCTGAATAGAAGAAAAATTGATGCTCTTCTATATATATAAAAGAAAGTCGTGTTAGTTACACTACTTATAACTCAAGAACGGCTGTACCGATATGGCTAAAAATTGGTGGGTAGGTAGCTTAAAGCCAGGAGACGGACATAGGCTATAATTTATGTGGTTCAGTTACATAAATAGAAAAACTGTCTTATTGACTAAGCCTTTTTACTACGCCTTTTTTGACACCTCCATGGCTGAGCGACATAAAGCACACGTTCTGGCAGCTACCGGTGCGCAGTAAACAGGTTGTAAGTTAGCGGTGCGTTGAGTGTTATTTGACTTTTTCGTGAAATAAATTATAAACAAACACGTTACTTCCCTTGACATTTATATGTGATAAGCTGTCAGAAACGATTGCTCATTCCTAGGATCCCGATAATCCCAACCGATATGCCGTTTGAATTTAAAAGACTTCAATTTCCGATCCGTCTTGCATTTGTCATGACCTTTAACAAATCACAAGGCCAATCCTTAAAAGTTTGTGGTTTTGAATCTAGAATATCACCGTTTCTCCCATGGTCAATTATATGTGGCATGTTTACGGGTCGGAAGACCATCTGTGTTGTTTCTTTTTGCGCCTGATAATAAAACAAAAAATGTTGTGCAACACAAGGTACTTTAGTGAAGAGCAACCTATGTACTAAAATACAGAAACAATAATGAATGATTAATGTAGGTACTTAATTTTTTTTGTATTTTGTAATAATAAAAACTTACGTAAATTCAAAACTTTTCTGCATTTATTGCCTTCTAAGGCGGAAACAGATGGTTCGCCGGCGATAGCTCAGCTTGTTACAAATATAAAAGTAATGGAGTTCAATACTATGATTAATACTTAAAGGGCTTAAACTATATTACATGTTTGATATTCTTTGAGTGTTTCAGTTATTTGTATGTAAACTCTGATTAAAAGATAAAATTCACGTTCTTTGTGCTAACTTACCGTATGAAAGCATATACAATTTAATACTAGGGATGCAGCCGATAAGCCTAAATTGGTCGATACCGATTTAATCGGCTCGAGCCGAATAATGATAAGGATAATTGTGTTTTCTACTACCAAATTTTACCCTCCACTGTTTTTTTCTCTTATACATTTCCAAGTATAGAAACAGAAAGAAATTTCTTTCTGGGGAGAAGATTTTTTTTTTTCCCAATTTGCCTAGTGTTCACAAATTAATTTCAAGTATTTGATCAAATTTCCCGCTAGAACAATTTTCACATTAGTGTCATCATATTTTAACACATTTGTTAGGTTATGTTAACTTGGAAAAAAAAATAAAAATAAAAGGAGGGGGAGTGTGTGGTGAACACTCCAATTTAGGAGTAGGGGAAGACCGCCTATATTGGACCCCCTAAGAACAGGAGGCCTGTGTCGCTCAATGTGAAGCAAAACAGAAATACAAAATAGGGCATCGTAAGCTAAATTTAATCAGGAATCGCCCTAGGAGCTTATATTTTCTAAAAATATGGAAATTATTTTTTAAAAAATTATCTTACAAAAAGTTGCAAAAGTCCAATTTAGGAATATATGCGCCTATATTGAACCATGCGCTTCCTAAATTGGACCGTACCAGGAAATCATAGAATAATTTATATTTGAACTATACATCTTTTTTCCAGGATTTGCAATAGAATTTCTTTTGCTTCGGTCTCATTTAGGCAGTGTTGATACACTCACCGATAGCATTTCATGCATTTAATCATGTTTTGCGCTTCATCTCTATGACAAATATTGCAATAACAATTGTTTTGTGCAGTTTCTTGCTTATTCTTGTGTGACTTTTTCTGTTCTATGCTTCTTTCATACGGCGTTAGAATGATTGCTGAGATAGCCTTCCTTTTTGTGTTTTCTATTTTTTAGGTAAATTGATATGTGAGCCTGGCCTTTACAAAATCATAGTTGAAGTTGACAATCATGCTTTGATGAGAACTATCCGCTGATTATGCAGAGATTGTACTAATTTAAGTCATAGCTAGCTCTTGTACATGGTGTACAACAGTACAACTTACACCGAACATGTAGACTGCTCACTTTGAGTAGTTTTATCTGGACTACTTACCTCGAACTCTGCTCCAGCCAAGTCAATGCCGCTAAACACATGTTAATTAACAGGCCAAACTCCTGTTCTTTAGAATCAACTCACAACATTTGCAATGGCCTTGATTGAGGTTTACCCATAAGAGTTACCAAACAGTTCTTCTATTCGATATTGGGTAATGGATCTCATTGGATGTTCTCGCATCCATGTATCACACACTCGATTAAAATATGTAGACAGAGGCTGAAAAAAGATAACATCTGCATGGTGTGCTTTAAGAGAAAGCATTATTATATCGCTCTCGTTAACCAAGTTTATTGCATCTATGCTCTTGGTTTAACGGTTTTGATGAAATATTGTATCAATTGTGTGAGTTATCGTTTGTGATCCAACCTTTTTTTAAGCAAGCATATTGCTCACCAGGGGGTGCTTTTACGATAAGCAAATACATGGAACGTATTCTTTTGAAAATAAGCATGGGACTGGGAGGGAGGTGTAGCAATTCTGTTGCACTCATGCAGCAAATAGCAAGTGTGTTTCTAACACGTTCACCACACATTACTGCTCCAAACTGGTTTTTACTTTTATATGTCAATATATTTTGGGGCTTTTGGGCACTAAAAAGACCGGTTTCATCTGCATTGTACATTTTAGTAGCATATTAATTGTTTCTTTTTAAAATCTTTTCGAACAAATCGAAGAATTTCATTTATTTCCTCGATAAACCAGAGCAAATTTTATTTAAATTTATAACTATGTTTAACAACCTGAAAATGCAACTTAATGGAAAAAGAGAAAAAAAAAAAAACAAATATTTCAAGAATTTGCAGCTTCTAGAAAATGTGCTTGATAAAAAAAATGAATATCGTGAATAGGTGTTAAAGTATGCTTAAAATAATCTTAACTACGCTATTAAATCAGATGAGTCACTTATTTAATGTTACAATTAATGAAAAGTCTTGCTTAAAATCATATTCTTAAATTGGACCACCGGTCCAATATAGGAAATTTTTTTCGGTCCAATAAAGGAAAACATGCCATTTTTTATTCTTCAGCTTATTTCTCTGTCAAAAATTTTCACAATCGCGCATGAAAATACATAGATGTGATCCTTATTAAACACAGATTATCATGCTATAACAGCAATTTACATCAGCTTACAAGTTTTAGTACTATCTTACTAGGTACAAGTCCGCAAAATAAGATTTTACACGTTTCCAACATAAATCATGCCTTAACTCACGCTACACAGTTCGAAGACTGGTGAAACTTCATACACATTGATTTTATTCCTAAAACTTTATGTATCTACCGTTAAAGTTTAGCATAGATCTCTGTACTAGATTTTAAGCCCGAGGTCCAATTTAAGCAGTGGTCCAATATAGGCGGTCTTCCCCTACTTTTAATTCATATATTTTAGTAGGGGAAGACCGCCTATATTGGACCACTGCTTAAATTGGACCTCGGGCTTAAAATCTAGTACAGAGATCTGTGATACACTTTAACAGTAGAAACATTAAGTTTTAGGAATAAAATCAATGTGTATGAAATTTCACCAGTGTTCGAATTGTTTAGCGTGAGTTACGGCTTTATGTGTGTTGAAGACGTGCGAAATCTTATTTTGCGGTCTTGTTTCTAGAAAGATAACTCAAAAACTTGTGAATTGCGGTAAAATGCTGTTACAGTGTTAAAATCTGTGTTTAATAAGGATTGCATTGATGTATTTACATGCGCGATTGTGATAATTTTTGACAGAGCAATGAGCTGAAGAATAAAAAATGGCGTGTTTTCCTTTATTGGACCGAAAAAAATTTCCTATATTGGACCGGTGGTCCAATTTAAGAATATGATTTTAAACAAGACTTTTTATTAATCGTAACATAAAATAAGTGACTCGTCTTATTTAATAGCGTAGTTAAAATTATTTTTAGCATACTTTAACACCTATTCACGATATTCATTTAAACTTTTTTATCAAGCACATTTTTGTCAAGCAGAAGCTGCAACTTCTAAAAATGAATGTTTTTTTTTCTCTTCATCCATTTGGCTGCAGTTTTAGGTTATTAAACATAGTTATTACCTTAAATAAAATTTATGCTGGTTTACCGAGAGAAAAATATGAAATTCTTTGATATATTCGAAACGATTTTAAAAGGAAACAATTTATATGATTCTAAAATGTTCAATGTAGATGAAGCCAGTGTTTTCACTGTCTAAAGCCCCAAAATATATTGACGTATAGAGGTAAGCACCAGGTTGGAGCAGTAATGAGAGGTGAACGTGGTAGAAACACACTGGTTATTTGTTAAATGAGTGCAACAGAATTGCAAGCTCCCCATGCTTATTTTCAAAAAATTACGTTCCATGTATGAAGTTATTGCGAAAGTTTCCCTGGTAAACAATATGTTTGTTCAAAAAAAGGTTGGATCACAAACGATAATTCACACAATTGATTCAACATTTTACAAAAACTGTTAAGCCAAGCAATGTGAAAAGAATGCCCTTCTATTAATGGATAGGCACAGCACTTACATAAAGAACATTGATGCAATAAACTTGGTTAACGAGTAAGATATAAAAAAGCTTTCTTTTTAAGCACATCATGCACATAGATGTGGGCTTTATTCCCTTTGTCTACATATACAGTTATCGAGCATGTGATACATGGAGGCGAGAACATCTTCTGCTGCAGCAAAATTAGAAACAAGTAGCCCACATAAAACTACTCAAAGTGAACAGGTTACATGTTCGGTGTAAGTTGTACACTATGTACAAGAGCTAGTTACGACTTAAATTAGTACAAGTTCTGCAGAATCAGCGGATAATTCTCATCAAAACATGATTGTCAACTCCAACTATGATTTTGTAAAGCCGGCTCACATATCACCTTTGCCTAAAAAAATAGAAGGAACAAAAAGGAAGGCTATCGCAGCAATCATTCTAACGCCTTATAAAAGAGGCATAGAGAGAACAGAAAAGAACAGAAAAAGTCACACAAAAAGAAGCGAAAAACTGCACAAAACAATTGATATTGCAATATTTGTCATAGAGATGAAGTGCAAAACATGATTAAGTGTATGAAATGCCTTCGGCGAGTTTATCAACACTGCCTAAGTGAGGCTGAAGTAAAAGAAATTATATTGCAAATCCTGGGAAAAAGTTGTATAGTTCAAATATAAATTATTCTATGATTTCCTGGTACGGTCCAATTTAGGAAGCGCATGGTTCAATTTAGGCGCATATATTCCTAAATTGGACTTTTGCAACTTTTTATAAGATAATTTTTTAAAAAATAATTTTCATATTTTCAGAAAATATAAGCTCCTAGGGGGGTTCCTGATTAAATTTAGCTTACGATGCCCTATTTTGCATTTCTGTTTTGCTTCACATTGAGCGACACAGGCCTCCTGTTCTTAGGGGGTCCAATATAGGCGGTCTTCCCCTAATTAGTAGCAATTTAATTCAATACTTTTATTCTTTGAAAATTAGAGGTTATGAAAGCACCATGCTAAGGAGTAAACTATCGCCACATGAAAAATGTTGCATCATTGTCTATCTATATTTATTCAAAGTAGGAGAATTAATTTAAAAAAATTTTATATTAATTATGAGGATTATTATTACTGTTAATAAAATTATTCATCATAGTTTCCTAGTGAAAGTATACTTTAAAGAAGATTATCTAAAAAATATTTTTCAGCCGATTAATCGGCCCGATTTTGCCGATTATTACTAATCGGCAAAGTGGCCGATTATGGCCGATTAATCGGTGCATCCCTATTTAATACTATTATTATTACTAAAGGCTAAACTATTTTTTGTGTTGATGCATTAGAAGTGCATGTAAACTAAGCGGATATTTAACAGTTTTTAAAATTAGAGGGGAATCAGAGTATTATGTGTGAAATATTTTATATGATATTTTTTTGTAAACTATCTTTTAAAATTATTTTTAAATAAAAAAAGGAGTCTTGAAAAATAATGATCGTCAAAGTTGATTTGCTATTAAACTTTGAGAAATTTATAGCTGTTAATTATAATAGCTTTTATATGAGTAATAGTTACAATATTTTTTTCTATTATTTTTTTTTTCCACTGTGAAATTCGGACTGCGAAGAGTGGCGGTTTCTAAATTAGTAAATAGTAACCATAACTCTTGATAAAGATTAATAATTCCACCTGAACTAGTTGCGAAAAATAAAAATAACAATTCGGTATTGATCAAAAAAAAAAAAAAAGAAAGAGAAATTTTAGGAAATTTTAGTATAAGTTTTTATCTAGCAGGGGAATTGCTTTTTAACGTATATTTTTTGTGACATAAAATCTTTTGACGCAGATGTACAAAAAGGAAGTTCTTGAGTTTCTTCTTTTTCTTGTTATTATTGTCATTATGCTTCTTCTTCTTTTATTATTATTATCATTATTATTGTTATTGCTATTATTAAATGTGTAAGAGAAAGGGAGAGATAGTGTCACAAATTCCATGCTATTGTTACAGAAAGTAGGTTCGCATTTCTCATACGAATCGTAATCGTAATATTCGACACTGTTTGTTACTTTTCCTTCCTTTCCTGTTTCTTTGATTTTATCAGCTTCCTTTTCAATAAGAAAATCTCTTGTAATTTTATTTTAATTTAGATTAGAATAAGATACAGCGAACTCTCACTTATACAACGCCTCATTTATGCGTCTTTTTCACTTATACGACAATTTTAAATGATCCCAGCACATTCCATAGCAAAATAATGATAGTATCACTCGTTTATGCGTTGCTCTAAGTGTAAATATTTCACTTATGCGCCGAAATTTATATAAAATGTAAAAAAATTAATTTATTTTCTTTAAAAAATAAGCATTTCTCTCCACTTTTCTCTTTAGTCTTTCGCCTTTATTGCACATGGAAGGCATTTTTTCCCGCATAAACTATGTTCGGAGAGGGGCAATTATCTATTATGAATGGTTTTAAAGGAAATAGTTTGTAATTAGATATGCTGCAATTTTTATTTTATCTTTATCATTATAGTTACGTTACAGTAGTTGACAAACCGCAGTGATCTGTTCCATTTCTATAGAAACACTCTTATCCTTTCTCTCATTAGAGCCTATGTTGCGTTTTAGTCATTTAAATAAGCTTGTTCACTTATACGTCTCTCTCACTTATGCGCCTTTTCCTGTTGGTCCCTTGGGCCGGCGCATAAGTGAGAGTTCACTGTATCGCTTTCTTAATGAAATAAATACACACACTTTGTTTTTATCTCCTTCATTCATGAGTTTCTGCATTTTTCCTTTGATAACTTCAACTTAATTTTGCAAAATGTGTGAATGATTTCATTTTGCACGGAGCTGTGCAGTTAGATTCATCGTTTAGATGCATTCTTTTCATACGCAATTTCCAGAGCAACAGAGAAAAAAAAAGTTTTGCCAAGACCTGTCTTTGACATTTTATTTTAGAACAAGCTCATTTTCTCCTACTCTTGTTTTTGTTTGTTTCTAGTTTACGGGGAAAGTTTCATCAGGGGTCTGTCCAGGATTTTTCACAGGGTCCGTTTTTTGTGAAAAACTAAATAATTTTGTGAAAAATCAAATAATTTTGTGAAAATCAAACAATTTTGTGAAAATCAAACAATTTTGAAAAAAAAATTTTTTTTTTGAATTTAATAAAAAAATAAAAAAAAACATTCCATTTAGTTTCCTCTTAAAAAAGCGTATTAAACATCAAAAATGCGAAAAATCAGATTCCTGTAGCGGATGCAAACAGATTGCAGTTTGCTAAGTGATGGCATCAAAAGCATTAGAATGGAATATTAACGAATTTATTTTGATAAGTTTTTTTCAATTTCATTTTAAAGGTCCATGATAAACATATTATTAATGTCTGTTGACACAATTAATGCAAAAATAAAATAAAACGATCCATTCAGCATTTAACATTTAGACTCATAAAAGATCAGTTAATTTTGCTTCAAAAAATTTTAAATAGTGATCTGAACGAAAAATAAAGCGAAATTTCATTTTTTTACCTACTAATAAAGAGTAATTAGTTTGAAAAATAAGTAAAATTCGATTTTCATATCGGATGCAGAGATCACATTTTTCAAAATGAAAGCATCATAAGTATAAAAATAATTTATTAAATTCAAATAATTTTAGAATTACATTTCATCAAGTTTATATGATGAATGTCATTAATAATCACCGACATATTCGCTGAAAATTCGGTAGGGAGGCGTAGCAAAGCAGACAATACCGGGCTTCCAATATTAACAGACGGAAAAAATACATTAATTCCTGAATATAACCAAAACACCACCCCCTTGTAAGCAAAAAAAAAAAACGGATAATTTTCTGCCAAAATAAGGTCAAAACGTCGCAGCAAAGACATCAGATGCTATAATTATAAATAGCTGATCACTCTACCATAAGCAATCCCATTTTTTTCTAACCCTAGCTATCTGTTTGCAGTTCTAAGTTCATTTCGCAGATAATTGCTATAATAATTATTATTATTTTGTTTGTTTGTTTAAGTCAAGAGCAGTGAGAAAAACCCCTACTCTGTATTTCCAAAGAAATCTATAACAACAACATCCCAGCAAAGCCATTGTAACTGCCATATGATAAAACAAACAAGAACTAGTAAAGCAAAACAACTACCTTTTTTAAGTTGTTAATTACTTTAAAAGAAACCAACAAAAAGTGCTTCATTTTATGTTAAAGACTTTTTTTTTTTTCGCAAAATTGTCGGACAGGCAATTCGCTTCTTTAACTTTAGAAAAGGCCCAAAAATTATGGGATTTAAACACAGAAATATGCTATGCGTTATTTTGATTTCAGATTTGCTCCTTGAATGAATAATGTATGAAATGTCTGTTTTGTTTGATCAGCATTTTGTGAAAGTTCTGTTTCGCTTGATCGTATTTTTGTGAAGGGTCCGTTTTGCTCGATCGTATTTTTGTGAAGGGTCCGTTTTGCTTGATCGTATTTTTGTGAAGGGCCCGTTAACGGACCCGAATTTCCTCTGGCCAGACCCCTGGTTTCATTTAATAGTTATACGTCAGTGGTGCTCAAACTTTATTTCCCACAAGGGCCACAATTAGCACTAAAATGACTCTCGCAGTCCAGATCGTATAAAAAATTTCCAAATATTTAAAAATTTTCTCTGTAGTATGGAAAAATTTGGAAAAAGAAAGAAATTTGCAATTCAAGAATTCTTGTTATCATTATTTCATGTTTAATTCATAAATTGAGCCTATTTTAGAGAAATTTCAGAATATTTGGTTTTAAGTTTGTGACATAGGTAATTTTTTTATTTGAAACTTTGTCTCGTGGCTTTGGATATGCAACACTGAAGCAAAACAAAGGGCCAAATGGGTTAAGTTCGCTGGCAGCGTGTGGCCCACGAGCCATAGGTTGGGAACCACTGGTATTCATCGTAGGATATACTCGGAAGCTCTTTCATTATTTGTTAACCGTTCACAAAATATTTTTCATAACACGTATGGGTCATTCCACAACAAGTGATCCAAAATCTGAGAAAAATTTTACCTTACATTTTTGTATTTCTTTCAAATTTGGCTCATCAATTGTACCCCTTGAGGTAATTAAAAGTCTCAATTTTTAGATTTTTATCTCTATGATTTTTTCATTTATGAGACTTTGAACTTTGGAAAAACCCTCGTTTTTCCATGGATAAGGGGAGATAAAAGGGACCATAACTCGGCACCAAATATAGATAGAACGATTTGGTAAATGGCATTTTAAAGTACGTTAGTTGCCGCTTAATCTGATGTGCAACATAACTAATTTGATAAAAATTTTCTTTTTCAAAAAATGAAATTTAAATTTCAAACTTAAATTTCTCGAAAAACATATAATGAGTTTTTTTCAAAAAAATTTCAAAAATTCTTGTGTATTTTATCTATGTTTGTACAAATTTTTAGATTGAGATCTCAATGGGATCATATTTTTTTGAATTTTTGAATAAAACTATAGGAAAAATATGATATTTTTTAGATTCTATTTATTTAAATACTAAGTTATCTTGCTTGTGATCGTCTAAAAAGTAGTAAACAAGCATGAATATGTTTAAAGTGAGCTGGCATGAGCTTACAGAATTGTCAGGTTCATCCCCCCCCCCTCCCTCCCCTGCTCAACCACTCTTTCTTTTTCCAAACTGTTCAAAATGTTAAAAAAAAAAAACTATTTGATACAAAATGAATAGTAAACTTATTTAAAGTTGGTAAATGGGTTCCCTTATAACTAGACGAAGTATCCCCCTCCCCACCCAAATATACCATTCACACTATACTAATATGACGTCCAACATCGGGATTGAATTGAGGATTATTTATACCCTAGGTATATACAGGGTGTCCACTCCAATCGTGGACCAATAGCTAATTTCTAAACCGTTAGAGATAAGCATAGAGTTTATTTAGGAAAAAATCTCCAAATTACGAAAGGAATTTTGGGTCTATTCAATGTTTTTCAAAAAATCAAATTTTGAAAGAGTTACGAAATTTAAATTTTTATACAGCCCCCCAGTCCTATCAATTATATTTAGTAAAACATTCTTGACACTGTAACGTTTAAAACTAAAAAAAAATCACTCTTCTACCACAAAAATTGACCGAGTTATGACGTTTTAAAAAATCAAGATTTTGAAGGATTTCGCATACGGTTCCTTAAGCGATCGCTCGATGACGTCATGAAATAATGCAAAATCTTGATTTTTCAAAACGTCATAACTCGGTCAATTTTTGTGGTAGAAGAGTGATTTTTTTTTAGTTTTAAACGTTACAGTGTCAAGAATGTTTTACTAAATATGATTGATAGGACTGGGGGGCTGTATAAAAATTTAAATTTCGTAACTCTTTCAAAATTTGATTTTTTGAAAAACATTGAATAGACCCAAAATTCCTTTCGTAATTTGGAGATTTTTTCCTAAATAAACTATATGCTTATCTCTAACGGTTTAGAAATTAGCTATTGGTCCACGATTGGAGTGGACACCCTGTATATTGTTTTTCAGACGAAGTGTTTCTTTTCGATTCGAACTTCAAAGTGTACTTCCATTCAATATCTAAAATTTAACTTTATGATTCATTTCATCTCCTACTCCAGCATCAATCTTCAATTTTGAAGGGAGGAAATTAATGGGTAACCCCAAGATCATAGCAAACAGGAAAATAGCACTGTTTCTCCTTGTTCTCATTGTTTTTTCTATTCTTTTCGCACAAAACTAAAAATAAATCACAATATCAGATCATATGTCTGTGTCCCCATAACTATCTTCCCACATTATCTAATGTGCAGCTGTTATGTAATTTTTTTAATTGTTTGTGTTCTTTTTCATTTTGTTGTAAAGGAAAGTAATGCAGCAAGATATATCTATATACATATATTAAACAAACACAGCTTTTTTGATCATAACCTCTCATGTTGTTTAACTTCTATACAGATTGCTCCTCCCCTTTGCCTGCCTTCCCGCTCCAAACTTTTTTATTTTTTTATCATCCCGTCTAACCCCATTTCAAAGATTTAGTCTCTACTGATGTCTGGTAGTGTTTCAGTTTGTTCTGTTTGTTACTTTTTCCTATTAGCTCATGAGCTTTGTCTAATAAGAGAAAGGAAAGGCAGTGATGGGGACTGACATATAACCTGATACTTTGATTTCTTTTCAGTTTTGTGTGAAAATAATAGGAAAACATTATGAGAACAAGGAGAAACAGTGCTATTTTGCTGTTTGCTATGATCTTGGGGCGAATCGTTTCTTTTCATTCTCTAAAGTTGAAGATTGGTGCTGGGGGAGGGGATGAAATGAATCATAAGTTTAAATTCAGATATTGAATGGAAGTACACGTTGTGAAGGTCGGATTGAAAAAAGAAACACTTCGTCTGAAAAACAATATATACCTGGGGGAAAATAATCCTCAAATCAATCCCCAGGTGAGACGTCATATTAGTATAGCTTTAATGGCATATTTGTGTGGGGGAAGGGTTTTACTTTGTCTTGTTATAAGGAAACTCATTTACCAACTTTAAATAAGTTTACTGTTCATTTTGTATCAATAAGGTTTTTTTTAGCATTTGAAATAGTTTGGGGGGGGAAAATGGTTGAGTCGGGAAGGAAGGGAGGGGGAGCTGACCAATTTACAAGTTAATGCTAGCTCACTTACCTAGAGTAAAAATAATAGTCAATTCAATCCCCAGGTGGATGTCATAATAGTACAGCGTTAATGGTATATTTGGGTGGAGGAGGGGATACTTCGTCTAGTTATAAGGAAACCCATTTACCAACTTTAAATAAGTTTACTATTCATTTTGTATCAAAGAGTTTTTTTAACATTTTGAACAGTTTTGAATTAAAAAAGAGTGGTTGTGCGGGGGAGGAAGGGGTGAGGGGGTGAACCTGACAATTCTATAAGCTCATGCCAGCTCACTTTAAGCATATTCATGCTTGTTTACTGCTTTTTAGACCATCACAAGCAAGATAACTTAGTATTTAAATAAATAGAATCTAAAAAATATCATTTTTTCCTATAGTTTTATTCAAAAATTCAAAAAAATATGATCCCATTGAGATCCCAATCTAAAAATTTGTACAAACATAGATAAAATACACAAGAATTTTTGAAAATTTTTTGAAAAAAATTCATTATATGTTTTTCGAGAAATTTAAATTTGAAATTTAAATTTCATTTTTTGAAAAAGAAAATTTTTATCAAATTAGTCATGTTGCATATCAGATTAAGCGGCAACTAATGTACTTTAAAATGCCATTTACCAAATTGTTCTATCTATATTTGGTGCCGAGTTATGGTCCCTTTTACGTTCCCTTATCCATCGAAAAACGAGGGTTTTCAAAAAGTTCAAAGTATCATAAATGAAAAAATAATAGAGATATAAAAATCTAAAAATTGAGATTTTTAACTACCTCAAGGGGTACAATTGATGAGCCAAATTTGAAAAAAAATACAGAACTGTAATGTAAAAAACGTTGGATCACTTGACATGGAATGACCCGTATCTGAAAACAATTATGCCCAGAAAAGAAATTTTGTCGCATTAATTTTTGTTCTAAGATCTCTAATCTTAGAACAAAAATTGATTACTCTTAAAATATTTATTTATTTTTTTTTAATTAAGAAGTAAGTGATTTAGGTACAAAAATGGACTAATAAGAAGAGCTTAATGTGGTAATTAATTGCAATACATTAAAATTTTTAACGAGTACCCCTAAGTTTTTAAGTACACATAGATTTTTCTAATTAATTTATATCTACAGCTGACCAGATATTTTATAGGGCGTTCAATCCATTTTCACGAAAGAGATATTTTTACGCATATATTTCCACTTTATTCACAAATTTTAAACATTTGTTTTTAACTTTCATGTATTCGAAAATAAAGAAACGTTAAATATCATGATAGTAAATATCAACTTTCTACTAAGTTTTCTTGCAATTAAAAAATAATGATTTGTACTTTTTGTGGGAGAGACTTTCCGGTCAATGGTACGCAAAACGCAAATAAATATTTTTCAAGTACTTTTCTTTTTTTAATGTTGATATTTTATACTATGATACATATAGTTTGACTATGAAATGCGTGGAATTTGGCAAGTGGCCAAGTTAGGACGATGCCATATGAAAGGATCTAACAGGAGAGAAGGGGAAAAGGCGATGAGAATTTGATGGACTCGTTTTATAATTTTACTAGGACCTTATTTATTTATCGTCTTTATTAGTTTGAAAATGAGTGGAAACAAAAGAGTTTCTATCGAAACAAAGAAAATAATAGAAAAAAACATTCAAAGAGAGTTGTAAATCAAAAAAGCTTAACCTAGCATCCCTGCAAACTAATAGATGCGTCTATCTCTTCCCATAAACCATATATTACCCTTTCCATTTCTACCGTGGTCAGACTGTAATAGTTTCTTTTTCTCTTGAATAGGGTAGGTGCTCCAGTAGTCGGCCAGTCTCCAGTAGTCGGCCACAATGACATAAAACTCCTCATAAATAGTACATTTTTAATTCAAAGTCAGATATGACGCATTCACACATTCATGTACCTATCCTCAATCATCGACCAGTGGCCGTTAAGTTTTGGGTACTTTTTTTGAATTAGTAATGAGTCATTTCATTTTGAATGGTGTGCCCGTCATCCAAGATTGCGATTCTGCTTAGTTTTCAGCTAAGATGATTCTGTAGCCGACTACTGGAGCATTTACTAGTGTTGACAACAGCTTGGATTTTAACACTTTTTTTTTTATTAAATTTCTGAAACAAGTAGGTGATTCACTATCAGAAATATTCATTCTAAAGTTTTACCTTGTTTTTGTTGCTGTATTGATAGATGAAAGTTAGCCAAGATCAACCAAAGATCTCTTAAATGGCTGACTACTGGTGCTTTTACCCTATATCACAGTTAAAAGATAAAAGTTTTAAAATTCCGGAAATAAAGCATAAATATATATGCGAAAAATGTCACACCCGCCCGAGTGGACAGACCATTGAGCAAGCTGCAAGAACAGTGTCTGAAGAGAGGGCAGTTGGCTCCTCTGCATTGATATGGTGCTGACAGAGAAACGAGTTTTACAGAATTCATAGATTTTTTTTTTTTTTTTTAGAATTTGAGCACAAAAGCATTGGGACTAGTTGACAAAACCTTAAAACATTTGTAGAAAAATAGACAAGGCTCTACATTCTTAGAATCCAAGAAATTGAATAGCGTGGTTCTAGAGTTAAGAAACTTTCTATTTCTAGCTACACTTTGAGAACCCCTGCCGTAGATGATTACAGTTAGGTCATCTGTAATACAATTATTGGAATAAATCTCACATTTTAACCTCCTGACGGTTCTGGACGTCTTATCACGTTCATTTAACATGTAATTCTGGAACTGGGGAACCGCCGGAGGGTTAAAAGCTTTTTTTGTACTTATTCTGTTTTTGGTGTGTTGGCGGAATACGTTTTCTAACCGAAGCTAAAAATAAAAATCTTACTACTATTATATATGCGAAAGTTTGTATGGATGGATGTATGGATGTATGGATGGATGTATGTTTGTTCCTCTTTCACGCAAAAACTACTGAATGGATTTTAATGAAACTTTTACCATAATATAGCTTATACATCAGAATAACACATAGGCTATAATTTATAACGATATTCGAAAAAGTTAGATTGGTAGCGCTTTTTCATTCCAATTTAAGGTACATTTTTCGCACAAATCCGCGAAAGCTTCCAACAACAAACTAATTCAGTATTTAGTGCATCATCTCAACTCCCTGTCGATAGCTAGAATTGCATGTATCATTTCCACTTTTCGCATTAAATTTTCAAGGCTTTTCTCAAGTCAAATCAAAAAGTAATTTTTTTTCAGCTTCATCCAGGCTTTTACATAGACATTGGAAACGCTCGCGCGCCCGCTCTCTTAACCAGCTTTTACCATGATTTGTATTTTAAAACATTTTGTAATCTTGGTTGTAAGTAAGTTTTCGCAACTTTTGTAAAGATGTGTTTTAGAATATCGGTAGCGTAATCGCTTGAAGAGATTGGCAACTAATAAATAGATTAGGTTCATTATTGATGGAGATTTAAATACAAAACAGCATTTCTTAAATTTGTTTGCACTGATTGGGCACTTTTTCGGGGTACTTACAATTGAGCAGTTACTTCGTATCCAATTGAACAGGAATTTTGCCAAATTTGTTGCAAGAAGATTTTAATAACTGAGATTCTCGGCGATTTTTTCAACTGAGATTAGTTTTTGTGACAAATACTACATAATAGTACTTTACTTCTTACACGACGTACCCAAAATAAAACGATTATTGTCTGATATTTATCGACTGCGGCAAAATCTTAATCATCGATAGAATACTCTCACATTTTAAAAAGTTCATTTTTTTTTCTTTTGTTGGCCGATTCCGTATGTTTGACCTTTTTAAGATTATGTCAAAACGTGAAGTAATCCGCGTACTAAATTAATAAAGCCCTTAAACAAGACTAAAATTACCATCAATTTGCGTTTTTACATAAATAATTGTCAAATGTTTCCATTAATTTCGAAATCATTTAGGACAAAAACTTTTAGCATCATTTTATGGTCAGCAATGGTATCTCAGCATTTGATGACTATTTCTCTGTGACAAAAATTGGTGACATAATAATACTGTATTTTCATAAAGTAGGGAGGGGAGCAAAATTATCCTAGGTACAACAAAACAGTTACCGCAAATTTGGTGACATTTTAAAAATCGTCAAAGCGGTGTGTTTTGAGTTCTTTCAGTTCCGGAAAAAAAACCCAAACGTAAGTATAAATTGTTTCTCAAAATTATTACTGACCCAGGCAGCGCCGGGTATTTTTGCTAGTTAATAATAATGACAGTTAATTGCTGCCAAAGTAAACAATTTGAATGCTGAATGCTGCAAGCCTTGAACTGTTGACTCAGAGATTTTTAAAACTTAAAGAAAAATGCAAGTTTTTGGGGCTCTCCTTGATTCACGTCATCAATTTGAAAGAGTTTTTAAAACCATTTTTTACAATGTCCTTGTTTATTCTGTATTTACTCGGTAAGCTTTGGAAATGGCACCATTTTTTAAGCAAATAAAAAGCCAGTTCAAAGAGATTTGCTGTGGCAAAATTTTAGGCGACAGCAAATTACATTAATTTTGAAATATCTTTTACGCATCCCTCCAGAGCCATCTATTTGTATACCTAAGCCGAGGGATATGCGCAGAAATGCTACGTAGTACCAAATTCAAATGCTATGAAAAACATGTTTCGGAATTATTGCGTCACTTGTTGTTGCAATCCTCCTTCGCAATGCTTTAAGAAACGAACGTACCTGGGGTGACAAATGTGTCATGCTGCAGTTAAAAACTCGGCGATGCAAGAAGAGAGAGAAAAAAAAGAGCAACCAAACCAAATTTAAAGTCAGAAACGTCACCTGTCTGAATGATCTAAGAATAGAAATATCATCAGTGGAATTTCAAATGCTGCAATGCCATGGTAATTTTAGAAAACTTTAATGCGCATTAGTTAAAGTTACAGTGGCAATACGTGTGTTTTTAAAATTTCTCGACGTTTGTTTTTTTGTGAAGATTTGAGAGATATAAAGAGAAAGAAGAAACAATGTTCGGTGTCGTGACAAGATCTAGCGAGTGTTGGGATTCAGTTGAAAATTATGCAAGTTGTGTGGCCTCTGTAAGTCTCTGGCTCTCTTGTCGGGATTAGATTGGAGTGAACGTTGGAGACTCAGTTGAAAAATTATTTAAGTTCCGTGCAAGGGCGGATCCAGTTTTCTGGTTAAGGAAGGGGTCATTTCGTGAAGGACGGGTGGGGAAGGGTGGTCATAAGTTATTTTTTTGGCATAAATAGGAGTGTGGGAACAAAATTTTCGAAACATAAGTCCACAAAACGCCGTTTTAGCCTACCATGAGGGGGTCATGCCCCTCTCCCCTTTAGATTCGCGCTTGGTTCTGTGGTGTCTGTAAATATTCAGAAGTGTTAATAGGAAGAAGAGTTTTCAGACTTTGAGGCACCGTATCGTAATCCTTTTAAACATTATACTTACAACCACCTCAAACAAAAACGCAATTTGGTTTCGATTAAATACGAATGAAGAAGCAATGCCAATTTCGACGATCTTTACGCATTTTCAAAAGTTTCAGAAATCCGATAATTGTTGCCAATTTCGACGATCTTTATGCATTTTCAAAAGTTTCAGAAAACCGATAATTGTTTAATTTCTTTGAAACGCGGCAAAACGTGCTGCTAACTTCAAATTTCCTTTTTTTCCCCTAAATTTCCGTGTTTTCTTTATGTGTAGAGTGGACCAGTGAATGAACACCTGGCATTAAAAAAAAAAAGCTTTTGAAACATTTTTCTCGGATGACTCAGTGGAAGTAACTTATTTCTACAGATTTACAGAAAGAAAATGACTAGAAAATGCTGCATTTGTTCACTGGTAAGGGTGCTCATTCACTGAGTTTGAACACTTTTTTTTCGTTTTAACCCCCATAAAACCTGATGCAAAAATATAAAAGCTCTCCCTTTAAAAAAAAATATATTACATATACATCATCTGAAGTGATTTTACTGCCATGTGTGGCAAATGCTAGAATTTTTAACAACGCTACCAATTTTTGAAAATGACCCCAGCAGCACCAGAACGTTCAAATTTGGTGCAAAAATGGTGTTATTGGTCAAATAACGGTGCTAAGTGTCCCTTGAACGTTATATTCGACGTGCAAAAACTGTAATATTATCACGGTGTCATTTCAGTACTTAAAGAACGTGATATTTGATGTGCAAAAACAGTAATATTATCACCGTGTCATTTCAGTTCTTAAGGAACGTGATATTTGACGTGCAAAAACAGTAATATTATCACGGTGTCATTTCAGTGCTTAAGGAACGTGATATTTGACGTGCAAAAACAGTAATATTATCACGGTGTCATTTCAGTGCTTAAGGAACGTGATATTTGACGTGTAAAAACAGTAATATTATCACGGTGTCATTTCAGTGCTTAAGGAGGTGCTTAATTTCTCAGAATTGAGGTCGTGAATTGCTGCTTTTTAGAAAGGGGGGAGGAATCATATCTGCAGAAACTTTAAGTTTTATCCTAAACAACTCTTTCTCCCAAGATCCTAATCAGATTTGCATGCATTTCAGTAAAAAAACATTATATTCATACTAATAAAATGATATGATTTACGCCCTTAGTCTTTCATAGATGGCGCCTCCTGCAAAAAAATTTCCTTTTAAAGTATTATTTTTCTCCCTCGATAAGATCAAGTAGCGTTCTAGTGGTTAGCGTCGTGTCCTGCTGGAGTCGCAAGGGACCCGCGTTCGAATCCCGCGGAATGAATACATTAAATTCAAAGTAATTAAACAATCAATAATTAAATAAATTAATTAAGTAATTAAATAATTAAAACCAAGATGGCGACGATCATGGATCAAAAATGGCGGATCAAAAATGACGTCACGGTTAAAACACGTCACGGCCCCGGATAGTGGGGTATACGTAGTATACTTTTTTAGCTGGGGAGCACTGAAAACAAACGTATTTCCAGAACCTAAATATAACCTATCATTCCACGTTCAAAACTGGGACAAAAAAAAGGTGGTCAACACCAGATTTCGACGTGTCATATTGCCATCGATCGATGAGACACGTAGACGTTGACAACACGTGGTGCGAGGACATGTTTTGAACGTGCCGGCTGGTGCGCTCTGTACGTGTTGCAGAACATGTTTTGAACGCCTTTGTGCTGCTTGGGGACATTGCGCTTAAGTGATTATTCATGGATCGATCTACTCTATAAACAACTTCGAAAATAGTTTCTAAATATAGAGTCTAAGGCAGGAATTCAAGTGAAACAGGCGATCGCAAATTACAATCGCTACTGGAAATGAATTACATCAGAACGTTTCTTGATAAAAACATCGTAACGTCAGCGTGACGTTTGCCTATGAAAAACGAGCTAGATAAAACGTCACAGCCTACTTGGCGAATAAGAGGAGATCGCTGACTGCTTGTGAGCTCTTATTGGTTCCACCCGTAGTGACGTCAGTTCCAAGTTAAGTTGCATTAGCATTTATTCTGCGATCGCATCGAAGCGATTGCAATGGTGTTTCATTTGAATTCCTGCCTATATATACATCGTTTTAGTGAAATCCGTTGCAGTAAAACTCTCAATTCCAGCGAAGACTTTACTAATCTCTACTCAACTTATATAGGGAGACTGTCAACATTCGTAATATCGATATGACAAAATTTTGTTACAGAGAAGCGATTTCGCTGGTCTATTGAACTTCGTTAAAACGGTATTTGACTGTGACAAAAGTACAATATTAACAGTATATAGAAATAGGGTAATATTACAAAGCGAGTGGGTGGATTATACAGTGCAATGCAAAAGTTTAGACAAAATGCAAATCCATATAAATAAAACAAAGAATATGTATGTTTGTTTGTGTGTGTGTGTGTGTGTACCTTATACAAATCCAGTTTACTTCGGATCTAGACGAAATTTGGCAGGGAGATACTTGGGCACCCGGGAAGGATCATCGGGTGGTTTTTGAGCGGAAAAAAGTACCGATCCGTTCGAATTTAGAGTAAAGGACTTCAAAATGACTATCTAGCGAGATATTTATCGAATCTTCTTGATCTTGGTCTCATTCGAAAGAACGCAAAAAATACCATTTAGAAAAGTTTCCATAAGGTCACAAAAACTTCTAAGCGCTAACTTTACCCAGAAAAAAGATGTGGGCATTTTTAAATGTGGAAATATCCATTTTAAATTGGATTTATAAAAATCGTCTGCACGAGCGTGAAAGAAATTAAATAGCGTAAAATAAATTATAAATGAAAAAAAGGTGTTGCCATTTTTTTCTTAAACATAAACAAATAAAATTCTTGCTTTTGCTTTAGGCTTTTCCTGTAACGGACGGACTTAAAAATTTTTTGGTGATTGATTAATTTTTCATACTGCGTTCGAGCAAATTATTGACTTTAATTTTATCGGGACTTTTAGACACACGCGTTACTTGACATGACATTTTTCCTCAAGATAGATCCCGTGCAGAGCCGGGCAAAGTAGCTAGTATATCAATAAAAAGAAAACTATTCAGGGAAATGCTTTTAAAATTCTACTGTTGGTGGAAAATATGGTCCCAAATACGTGTCTGGAATTTTTAAAAATATAACCGAAACAAAAATAGAGAATTACAAAAAAAAAAAAAAAAATATTTTTTATTTTTTGCTGTTGCAAAAGTTTAGACACAAGTCAGATTTCATGCAAATATCTCTTGAAATGTGATTGGTGGAGTGAAAGCGGGACTTTTTCTTCGAATATAAAGTGCAGAGATTGCTGAATAAATAATAAAAATACCGAATTCTCTGTAGTTCTCGTGTAGAGAAGGTGAGAAACTTTGGAAGCTAAAATCCAACTTTGCTAATTTTACGGCTTTTATTTCGGCCCTAGTGTGGTAGTACATTGTTTTTTACTTCGTGGAGAGCAAATATGCGTTGATCAAAAGATAGAAAATAATTCTTAAGGTGAAGAATTGAAAAACGACGAAAAGTGATGGCATATCGTGTTGTCTTTACGGCCGTGGGCCCGATCGTAAGCACGACTGTGGAGGGACCCGGTCATCCAGCGATCAAAGATCCCCGCTGATTATGTGGCTGGAGGCGTTAAAATGTCGTGTCACAAAGTCCCAAGGAACGATACCTCTGGGTGCTGGGCTAGGTGCGACCTATATGGTTCAAAATAAGAACAGAGCGTCTCAGGCCCTACCGTAAATACGAACTGTGGAGTACGGGGACCCTGAGTGGAATGAAATGAAATGTGCTGCTTTTACCATAAAAATCTGGCTTATTTGGGACACTGTTTCCGAAAAGGCGCAAGCACAATCTTTGTTTTTTTTTCCCACATTGCGAATGATAATGTTAAAATTAGCGTTATTTACAAGATAAATCATTGTAAAAGATTTTTTTGCATTGACTCGCGACAAACTAGGGGTGTAAATGTTTGAATTGTTATCTCGCTCACTCTAAGGTACTATTTCAACACTTAAGGCATCTATTATAAAATTCAAACGTAAAAAAAAGTACGTTTTTCTCTCATTTTATCAGACACAACGCGTGAACTTTCCATCCACTATTCTTACATGTGCCAGAATAGTTGAATCCAAAACAGAGAACCTGGAAATAAGTCAATTAAGAAGAAAGAATCCAAGGACAGTTAGATTCGACAAGGAGTATTTTGTTTGGCAGACAGTGTGGTGCTCTCGATGCTACTAACGGAAACAACAAGGGATTTGTTGGCATCCCGTTTTAAATGCCTTTTTTTTATGTCTTAATTGTTTCGCAATTCGATAAAGGAATTTAATCGAAAAGTTCTCGTAGTTAATTAGTCGAGACCGAGAAGAGAGAAGAATTTTGAGTAAATGAGGAAAATATTTGATTAGTAGTAATGATTATACTCCATTGACTTAAAATCTGTTGTAAGACGTTGATCTTATGTAGCATAAATAGCAAAATTCTTCATATGCTGACTTTTCGTTCTAACTTTTACAAATAAAAATGCGACGACCAGCAACAGGCTCTGGGCCCACTGGGCTGGTCCTAGTCAAATTAAAGACCCCAACGAAGATCAACGGTCCTCTACTTACCCTCTTCCAGTAAACTGTTCCAAGTTCCCACTACTCTGCTAAAATAGTAATTTTTCCGAATTTCCTGATTAGCCTGAGATTTAAACAGCTTATAACAATGACCCCTTGTCCTGCTTCCCGTGCAAAAATTTAACCCTATAACATCTTTCATTTTGATAAATTTAAACAACTGAATCATGTCCCCTCTGGTTCTCCTTTGCTCAAGACTATACATGTTAAGCATTCTAAGTCTGGAATCATAGCCTAAATTAGAAAATCCATTCACTAACCTTGTAACCCTCCTTTGTACCCTTTCCAATAAATTAATATCTTTCTTCAGATAAGGAGACCAAAACTGAACCGCATACTCCAAATGAGGTCTTACCAAACTTCCATATAGAAGCAGAAGAACTTTCTTTGATTTGTTTGAAATAGATCTATTAATAAAACAATGCTATTAATAAAACTTGCACGATTTTACTTCAAAAAGTATTAGACTTTCTTGGTTTATCTAAGTTACCAAGCAGCTTTTTGAACTGCTTGAAAAAAAGTGTAAGTTAAAAATGTGTTCGTATGTCGGTCTGCAGTTCTTTTTTTTAGTTTGATTCACACTGTACGAGTTTCTTTGGTTGAATAAGTTCACTAGCCTGAGAATTAAACTTTTTGTTCACAACTTACTGAATTTAGTTCTATAATTACTCTTTGAATATACGGAAACTATGCTGTGAGCAAAACAAAATAAATTTAAGAAGTTAATCGGAGTAATTCAATGCGAAAGAAAAAGCAAATGCTCGATCATTTGTTTTGATGGCACAGTGAAAAATATTTCTTTCTATAAGTACTTCAAATTAAAGTAACATTCGAAGAATAATCTTTATAATTTTCCAAAATTTTTGTGAATAAATGAGAAATTGACAGCAACTTTCCGCGGACATCTAAGGACAAAAAAAAAATCATTGCTGTGGCCCTTATAACTAATCTTTGAATTATCTGTAAAAAAAGAAAATATTTGTTAATACGTTTCTGCTGGTAACAGTGTTAATAATAATTATTATTATTTTATTTTAATGCAATTTTAAAATAACAAAGCTTTCAATTTTTCAACGAGAAGCCCCAGTATGTTGACATCTAAGTGTAGTTAGCAGTCAGAAAGGCAATTGAAAAAGAAAAAATAACTCGAAGTTCTTTCCTGCAGAAACTTATTCACCAATAAAATCATTTTGGTTTTTAATTTTAGATGGGATAATGAGAGTTGTGAGGAGTGTCGTAATGAATTTTTTCACTTTGATACGTCCACATCGAGTCGAAATGACTATTGCTCATTTTGACATAAAATTAAATGAAATTATCACAAAATATTCTTCAAATGTTACTTTATTAAAGAGGAGGACAGCCTGGTTGAATCTTCTAAAGAAGGCCAACTCCCACAATGGGCTGTCAAGCCAATTATGATAATGACGTTATTTTATCATGTAGTCATTATAAAAATAAGTGTAGATTAACTATGTGTCAAAGGAAGAAACGAAAATATGTTCTTCTTGTACCGAATTCACCTACCCCCCCCCCCCCCCATTTTAACATTATTATTCGCAATGTGGAAAAAAATATATAGTACGTCATAAAAACCTTCTTGCTCCAACTGTGTGTGTGTGTGTAGGCGTGTATGTATGTATATAGGTATGTATGTATGTATGTATGTATGTGTAGGCGTGTGTGTCTGTGCATTGTGTGCGTATGTATGTATTACTTACAAAAGTATATTAATGATGGAAAATTCATTTAACTGATACTTGACGTCGCTTCATTTAAGAGCAAGAATCTGAGAAACTGTCACGCCTAGCATTATGAGGTTGATTCATGACCTCAGATTTTCTCCCAAAAATTACCAAATGTTTTTTATTTTATTGAAAGACCAAATCCAGAATGTTTTGTTCTAAAGTTGAGTTGTTTAGTTTTTATGGATCCCTAAAGATGAAGGTGCGGCATCAAAAATTAAGCGGATTTTCAAGACTTGGAAATTGCTGTGAGCTAAAACTCTTACCAGGAACTGTTGAACTCCAATTTTCTTTTTGTATATGGAATATAGAAGGTTCAAACTTTACAAAATGAATGTTAAATTTGTGGTAAGTTGTTGCCGTAAGGTCAGTGAAGGCCCTCAAAACAAGGCATTTTTGACGTTTTTCAGCATTTTTGAGGTCCAAAAACAGCTTGTACATTTCAGTTGCCACGGCAAAAGTAGTGTCGTTTGAAAGACCAGTGTAAGCACTTTAAAATAATGTATAAATAACCGAGGAAAGTTCAACGTGCTTTTAGTTGCGTAAGGCCGAAATATGAAAAATGTCATATTTTACCGATATTCAAACGGTCATAACTTCCTCTGCCAACAACATATTGAAATATTTTTTCTGCCAATGTCATACTCTATTCTTTGTCTTAACAGAACAGTTGAGTCCTTTGAGGCGAAATGTTAAAAATTTTTTTACAAAAAATGCACAGGAAAAAATACATTTTTTGTCAAAAAATTTTTAACATTTCGCCTCAAAGGACTCAACTGTTCTGTTAAGACAAAGAATAGAGTATGACATTGGCAAAAAAATATTTCAATATGTTGTTGGCAGAGGAAGTTATGACCGTTTGAATATCGGTAAAATATGACATTTTTCATATTTCGGCCTTACGCAACTAAAAGCACGTTGAACTTTCCTCGGTTATTTATACATTATTTTAAAGTGCTTACACTGGTCTTTCAAACGACACTACTTTTGCCGTGGCAACTGAAATGTACAAGCTGTTTTTGGACCTCAAAAATGCTGATAAACGTCAAAAATGCCTTGTTTTGAGGGCCTTCACTGACCTTACGGC
>JAXGGA010011956.1:0-40528 GCA_038373865.1 Uloborus plumipes | reverse complement strand
GGTTTCCAAAAATGCAAAAAAGAGATGAAAAAATATAAAAACTCCTAGAATGAAAAAGTACGATTCTCCTGCGAATATCACAGTGTTACAGACTTCATTGCCACCCCTTTCCCCTTCCCAGAACCATTAAGGATTGTCTTTTTTACGAAATAAATGTCAAAAATTTCTGGAGGTAGACCTCCAAACCCCCCATATGATCGAAATTCGTCTGAAATTGCGTTTTTGGAACTTGATTTTCGAAAAAATCTCTTGGAAGAATTTCTATATCCTATCATTTTCTTTCACATTATTAAAAATGGCCGGCAATCGTGTTTTACTGACTGAGAGATCGAACATGCTCTCCTCGAACATCATCAAGATAGTCTATAATGGAGTTTTTAGAGGTACTATTTATTAAAATTTCCGGGGGCGAATCCCCGGACTCCCTTCCATTTTTCTGCAGTAATATTTCTTAAAGCAATTCTAGTGTCAAAGGTTGTTACTCTTCAAAAAGCTGTCGGGTTTTTCGAATTTCGGAAGTACGCATTTTCAAGTGCATACTTTATATATATTCACACATACATGCTTACAAAGTGTGGAAAAAAAAGCGTTGCCACCCCCCTCGCCTCCTTTTTTTTTTTTTTTTGACCTCGTGACTACTTTGAATATAACCCCCCCTGAAACCAACGAGTAGTTACGCCACTGAAACCAGAAGCCAAGAAAAGTAAAGTATTTAATAAAACATTGTTTATCTGATAAATTTTTTAAGTGAAATTTTTGAATGTGTATTGTAAATGAACTGTGTATTATGCAAGTGTTTTTGAATTCTTAATGAATTACTTGTAAAAAAGAGAACAAATAGGTACAATCTACTTGCAGCTTAACCCATTAATGCCTAGCGTCCCTTTTTAGAGACAGTCCAAAAAGTGTCTGAATTGACCAAAAATGAACATTTCAACCAAACAATAGTGTTCAATTATTACTTTGGTATTGTTTCAATTCATTATTAACATATTGCAGCACATAATCATTGTAAAGTGTGTTCTGTAGCCGTGTAACCAGTATACAAAGTATCTTTGAAAAAAAAAAATGTCAGGTATTAATGGGTTAAAGCAGTTTATTTGACAGTTTCATTTTTATTAAATACAGTGAAATCCTATTGCAAGAAACTTCAAGAGACCGCAAATTTAATTTTTTTGAAATGGGATTCAAGCAATAATCTGAAATTAAATTAGAACTAAAAATTTATTTTGTGGAATCGAATATTTTGTTGCATTAATATTCGTGGTAATGGGATTTCACTCCCATCATGTAATGGGATTTGGTGTTTTTTTTATAGTTTTATTATATTTAATGGTTTTTTCTAAATTTAGATGTTTTAATTTAAATTGTTATTAGAACTCAAAATTTTCTTCTGTAATCTTTGCATTTGATTAGGTCAAGAGCAAACTGTATCATGCTAATTTTTACATTCAAACAAAAGACTTTAGTTTAAAAGAATGAAAGTCTTACCTGTTAAAAGTTTATTCAAAGTATTTCTTAAGGATTTCTGCCACGGAAATTCAGTTCATTTTTCTAAATTAAAAGACTACTTCTTGTATTTAAGATTTGATTTTCAAAATGTGATTAAAAGTGTGTGTTACTTTTGTATTAAGATGATACTTTTTTGGTAGGTGGTAGTTTGTTCAACAATTGAAGAACTTCATTGTCACATTGATATCAGTCAACTTACGAGTGATTTGGGTGGAACAATCTCTTACGATCACAATGAATGGATACAGCAAAGAACGGTGAGATGTTTTATCTCCCCCCTCCCTCTAGTTATTTATATTCATATTTTTCTCATTGGTTTTAAAAGTGTTAATAATAATAATAAAAAAAAAAAAAAAAAAAAAAAAAAAAACAAATTTCATATATACTTTTTTGGAATTCTTTAAAAGTACTTAACTGGAGCAAAAAGAAACTATCAAATTGTATCATGTAGTTCATGTATATCTTAAATAGTTTTAATAAATAATGCATTAAAAATAAAAGCAGAACTTTGTGTAAGTGTAAATTGTTGGATGTGATTTTCATTAGCATTCAATACTGCTTTAAAATAAAATTTCAAAATCGAATAAAGCTTAAACTGTCTTTTAATTGATTTTTAGTTTTGTTCATTTTTTTTTTCGAAAAATTCTGTTGTTGACCTATTTTTTAAAATGACATAAATTTTCAAAACTAGTAATATTTTTACTTGCAAAAGTAATGTTTGTTTAGTTTTTCAACTATGAAGTTAGCTTTTAAAGTCTTTTCAACTAACTGAAGCTTTTTAAAAGGTTAGTGCAAAAATTTCAAATTTATGATTGCTACTGTAATATTTTAAATCTTAAGACATTAAAAAAAAAATTTCAATGAAACATTTTTTGCATGTGAGTATGCACCCTACAGGGTATCATGCAGCATAAATGAACCACTTCATTTTTTTTATTGAATTATGTGTCAATGAAATAACAAGTGGTTAGTATGCACCCTACAGGGTATTGTGCAGCATAAATGAACCACTCCATTTTTTTATTGAATTATGTGTCAATGAAATAAGTGAATACTGGGGAAAATAGCACTTTCATTATAACATGACTTTATTAACCTTTTCCATTCAAGTCTTCATGAATCCATGAATATTGTCTTCTCAGAGGAGACAACAGTGTACAGAGAGTTAAGATGCAAATCAGTCCAGAAAACCATCTGTTTTTTGATGTTTTAAATGAATTAATTATTTAAGCCTCTAATGTTTGATTCATTTAATCCTAATTCAGTTAAAAATGATTGATTCATTTAACCTCACCTTGTATTAAAGGGGTAAATAGCTTGTAAGAGATTAAACCAGAGGTGTGATTTTTCAGTATTTTTCCTGAATTTAGTAGTTTTTGAAAGAGCAAAATATTCAATTCTGTAAAAAAGAATCTAAAAAAGGAGAAAAAAAAATCGATGGCGAATTTCAAATTAATTTGCTTTTTTATCACTGTATAATAAAGCATCATAATTTATGTGTGCCAATGAATTTCCTGTATGCAATTGAAATAGTTGGCTGTATACAGATAAAAACCCTTGAGTGACTTGTAATTACGTTGCAATATGTTAACAGTTCTTGGTTTGTGCTCATAACCTTGCTATTTCAGTATTTTTATTCATGTTTGGCTCATATGTTTTTCAACTGTAGGATGATCCTAAGCAGTGATTGGAAAAACTACATATTTTTCGTAGCGAACTACAACTACAACTACTTTCTTATAAATGTAGTTAACTACAGCTACAACTACTTTTTTTTTAATGTAGCGAGCTACACTACTTTTGAAATGTAGTAGCTACTTCGCTTCTTTTTAACAAATAAATAAATAACAAGAATACACCGATTAAAGATCGACCGAAAAAATTCGAAAAGTGGTTTAGATTAAAAAATTACCTCCTTCGAATATGGGATAAAAATAGGAATTGTCTTTGAACTTATTTTTTACTTTTCCTTTTTGTTCCTTTTTAGCCTACTTTCCCGTTAAAAATAAAAGAAAGACGAAAAAAGTATTAAAATTGGCTTAATGCATCTAAAAAATATCGCCAAGTCCAAAAAATATCGCCAAGTTAAAAAAAAATATCGCCAAGTCCAAAAAATATCGCCAAGTTAAAAAAATAAAAAAGGTAAAATGAATATCGAAAAATTAAAAATTTGAAAGTAGGGTATTGAGATGGGGAATTTGTGTGTCGGTCTGTCGGTCTGTCGGCCTGTCTGTCCCCCCCTAATAACTTTTGAATGAATATTCCGATTTGGACAAACTTTTTTTTGTTGGAAAGATCTCGGCGAGTACAGCTCATTCCCATATTTGATTTTTCGATTTGAACAATTTTTGGTTCAACTTTGAGCCGTTCAAACAACCTGTCCCGCGATGCTAACTTTTTAGTTAACAGTCCGATTTGAACAAACTTTTTTTTGTTCGAAAGATCTTTTCAAGGATACTTCATTCCTGTATCTACATTTTCGATTTGAACAATTTTTCGTTCAACATTGAACCGTTCAAGCAACCTTTCCCCCCTAATAACTTTTGAATGAACATTCCGATTTGAACAAACTTTTTTTTGTTGGATAGATCTCGGCGATTACAACTCATTCCCATATTTGATTTTTCGATTTGAACAATTTTGGTTCAACATTGAACCGTTCAAGCAACCTTTCCCCCCCTAATAACTTTTGAATGAACATTCCGATTTGAACAAACTTTTTTTTGTTGGAAAGATTTCGGCGAGTACAACTCATTCCCATATTTGATTTTTCGATTTGAACAATTTTTGGTTCAACTTTGAACCGTTCAAACAACCTGTTCCACGATGCTAACTTTTGAGTGAACAGTCCGATTTCAACAAACTTTTTTTTTGTTCGAAGGATCTCAGCAAGGATACTTCATTACAGTATTTAAATTTTCAATTTGAGCATTTTTTCGTTCAACATTGAACCGTTCAAGCAACCTTTCCCCACCTAATAACTTCTGAGTGAACCATCCGAATGGAATAAACTTTTTTTTGTTTGAAAGATCTCGGAGAGGTTCATTCCCTTATTTCGCTTTTTGGTTTGAACCATTTTTCGTTCAATATTGAACCGTTCAGAAAAAAATTTAACATTAGCGCCTACGGGGAATTTAAGTTGAATGTTGATCCTGGAACTTAAAGTCGGATTTCCTTCAAACTAACTTTGTAAAAAAATGGTTTTGATAAATAATGTTTGTAAAGTACTTTTCTGAATAATCTTCTGTGAGGACTCTGATTCCGACTCCGACTCCACAAACATGGCGGAAATGCAGGCTCAGAAAAAAATGACTGACTGTGCAGACGATTTTTTGTTTATTTATTCATTTGTGTTATTTTATTTATTACTATTATTTTTTTTTTGGCAGACGATTTTTTTTTGTAACAAAAGTGTTTCATTCACGAGGGCATTTTATTCTTTATTTATATTTAACAACTGGCAACGGTTTAAAAGTGAAAATCGAGACATTTTATCGACGGACGAGTTTTTTTTCCTTTCTTTGATAAAATGTGTTTTGATGTACTTTGTACTTTTAATTTTTTTTTTTTTTTTTGAAAACGATTGAGGAATTTTTCTACGGAAGAACTTTAACAGTTACATTCTTTAAAAGGTGCGACAAAACTTCATTTATTCATTTATTTACTTTTTATGTCTCTATTTCATCTGATGAGAGGGGTAAATTTTGCTTTTAGAAATCAGCTTTAAGTGCTAAAAAGGTATGTTTGACATAATGTTTAGTCTCAGATGATCAAGTGAATAATGATCAGATGCTAGAATGCCGATGTCGATGTACGGGAAAGTAGGCTCATTTAGTTCTTGACAGAACTTCTTGTTTTTTGCTAAAATTTATCCTTTTTAGATTTTTTTTACAATTTTTACGAATACACTGTAAAAAAAAACTGTAAATTTTGAAGAAATTATCCATATTTTTTACAGAAAAAATCTGTTTGTGATAAAATGAGATAAAATACAGGATTTCTCTGTTTTTTTAATCTCCGCAGCCGGTTATAAGCGCATTAACTGTTAACTGTCTCTTCACCGCGAAGCTCGATTGGTCGATTTTAACCACGTGACCCATCGTTGGATTCGAAGTAATGGCGGATGTTTTGATGAAACCTGCAGCTGAGTTGCCGTAAGTGAAAACATTTTTAACATCAACTTAATTGTTGTTTAAGTTTTAGTTGATAATTTTCCGATTATTTTATATGAAATGTAAACATTCCATGTTCTGCTGATTTAAAAAAGCATTTAATAACAACCCAGAAGCAGAAACTTTCTAGCCAGTTTGCGACACTTATTTGGGCCGTCGGAAATAATCTGCAGCATTTTTATTAGTTTTACTTCAAGTTTTCATAAAATACACAAACCTTTTACAGGGTATGTACTCCTTTTTTGAAATTAAAATTCAGGAATGTTAAGATCTTTTTAACACAATCGCTGTTTTATCTATGTTTTAATTTAAGTTTACTTCTGTGTCATTTTCAAAATTGTATGTCATCAGGACCCCTTTTACCGTGATACAGTACATGCTTTTTAGAACGATCATTCATTCCTGTGACCCTGTTGTTTAGCGACCAATGCTTGTTCCATTTGCTACTTGATAGATGCAATGTTACTTAAACCTCTGAGCTGAATCGCTCGTTCTAATGTATCGTCCAAAAAGGATTCAACATTTTTATAATTCTCAAGACTATCTTTGCAAGAACTAAAATTTACCAATTTTATGCTTCTAAACCTCAAGTATTTACATTGAAAAGAGTTATAAAATAAATGTTTTAAAAAACGATCAAAGTGAAACACTACTATATGAAAAAAAGAAGGAATCAAAGTATTTGCTAACCATAACCTTTAATTTAAAAAATAATTGATTTGTGTCATTTATTTTCAGCACAGTTTGTTGAAAACTGTAGTGCTTTAAAGTTAATGTGTAATTCATGTTTATTATTGTAACTAAAAGTTTAAAAAATCTGCAATTGCTTATTTTTATCTTTTTTTAATGAAGCATGACGCGTTAAAAGTATTACAGAATTTAAAAATACTGTCAGCCCCACTTAAACGAATACCGTTGGTTCCAAGAAATATTCGAATAAGTGGGTACTCGATTTAGTGGGGATCTTTAACATTGCGTCTATGACATGGGAAATATATTTGGTTTTGAGATATTTTATTCGTATATAGTACAATATATATGGTACAGTTTATATAGTACAATAGACCTGTGGTCGCAGTGCTTGCGCTGCCTTAGGGGTGCCCCCTTTTCACTATTTTATTCGTATAAACGGGGTATTCGTTTATCCGTTACCCGATTGAACGGGGCCAACAGTATGACGAAAATGTAAGCAATATCTTGCACATGTGATTTATAGAGACCTCTTGTTACAGTGACAAATTTGGACCAATTATTAGAAAACTTGAGAGATTTGAGGCATAACATATAAAAGTCATCTGGGGCAATATTGGATCAGAACACCAGTCACAAATTTATCAAGCAGTGTTTAGAAAAGACAATTTTCTAAAGTGTTCTTTTAAGTGCTCTTTTGGAGTGTAACAGATTTAGGTGTAACTAATCCGGAAGACTTACGTTATGTTAGTGAAACTGATTTAAAGGGTGTTTTAAAACCAATTCAAGCACGAAAACTCATCTCAAGTTAGAAAAAGACTGATAAAGGTAAGTAACCATAACAACGCCAATTCATAGAGTTGTACTGATATTACCTAATAACTCAACACTACAGGTGTTCGATACATTTTATTTGTGCATAATAATGTTTGTTGTTCATTACAATTAAAGGAAATCTGAAATGTATAGCTACTATAATTTTAACATATATTTGCCATCAAAATTATTATACAGTAGCCCCTCGTTATATCGCTCATTCGGATATATCGCTCTTATTTTGTCTCCCAAGAAAAAAAAACTTTTAGTTCGAAACCATTTTTGAGAAAATATGTAAGGTGCTCAGAAAAGGTCTCTTTCTCATTTGTTTTGTCATCAATGAACAAAACGAAGGTTCTTCTATTCTTCTGAATTCGCTGAACAGAAGCAGCAAATTCCTGTCACCCAAACTTGCATACTGCAGAGACAGTTTGGAAACTACTGAACACTTTCTTTTGTATTGATACAATGAGTGAAAAGCATCTGTTAGTAATGTGTAGTAGTCATGTGTAAAAGTTATATTTTTTTTGTTACTTTTGACTGAAAAAAAAGCTAATGTTCGAATAAATGAATTATTATGTATGTGCACGTATAATTTACTTGCATGTTGGATATAAAACTATTTTTAAAGACCTCGGTTATATCGCGCTTTCGGATATATCGCGCTTTTTTCTTGTCCCCCGAAAAGCGCGATATAACGAGGGGTTACTGTATTTTTCAAATTTACTATGCATTTGTGATAAATGCAAGCTATACGAAATAGAATTTTATAAAGTTACAAAAATTGACATAATGCAATTATTTGTATTAATGAAATGAAAACTTAAAACCAACTTTTAAAACACAAATTTAGATAATATATACTTTTATCAATACGATTACCCGCAATTTGGGTTGCTGCAAAGGAAAATGAAACTGGTGCTTTTTTTTAATGGAAAAGCTTATAAACTGTTTAATACTGTAAACCTCTGTTTACGCTACTCCAGGGCTCACATTCCCCCTAAAATCGCATTTCCTAAAAAGTTTCAGACCTCCTAAAATTCCTAAAATTGTATTACAATTTTGTGGCATTCCTAAAAAAAATTATAGGAGCTCTTTAGGCGAATTTAAAATACCTTTCTGAAAGTATTTATAGCCAAAAGCGAACTTTTCCCTCAGGTATTTAATGTGATCAATAGATATTTTACAAAATATTTCGTTAAAAACGTATTCTTCACACTTTTTAATCTTGGGACAGGCTTAAAATTTTTCCACTTAAAAACGAACTATTTAATCTCTAAAACAGCTTTTTCACCACTCGACCTGAATGATGCATAACCTGCTTGTGAAATTTTTCGACTTAGATCTGTTTCTTATGTGCCTAAGCTCGATTATTTGCAAATTTCACAATCTGTTTGCATCGATTTCTATAAAACTCGCTCCTTTTAATTTACTGTGTAAATTCACCGCTTGGACATCAATAATTTTATTCTTACCATTAGTTTGAACCTTGTTTAATTGTCTTTTGTTTACATATTATTTGTAGGCTCGTTATTCAATGTCAACTCATTCAAAAATGTCATTCCTGTTGCATCTGAATCAGTTCAAACCATGAGCATTCTTAAAAAGTAGCATTAGTTTCTATCAAACTTTGTTTTTGGCTCAAAAAAGATTTTGAAAAATTAAACAGTTTAAAATGTTGATAAGCATGTTTGGGACAGCATTAGAATTCAGGGAATCCAACAGACTTAGTCAATTGTTATAAAAAGATGTGACTTGTACTAGGCCAATGATTCCTTTTCCTTACTTTCATTTTCTATTCAAAATCAGAGTTATTATGTCAATTATAGTTATTAATTATTCCTACAGTTCTTTAAAATTTTTGCTCAACAGTTTTTTTTTTTCACCAATTGCATACTTTTTCTGCTTTTAAAAATGCATTAATTTATCACGCATTATTTATTGAGAGTTTCAGGTAGCAGGCATAAAATTGTAGCCTCAGCTTAATTTGATATTCAGAAATGTTTACACTACTTCAAATATTACAATATTCTGAAGGGAAAGGGAGGCAGAGTTGAAAAGCAAACATATGGGCTTTTGACAATTCATAGATAATTACCTTACAGGTTTCAAATAAAAACATTGTTGTAAGTCTGAAGACCTTTATGCATAGGAAACTTTTCTTGTATTTAAGAAACTGACGAAAAATATTAACAAACAGGGTGGTTTTTTTTCTTTAGATAATCTTAAAACTTTGAAATCAAAGTGCATTTAACGCAGCTAATAGAATTTATAAATCTGTGGCATGATATATGCAGAACATTTTACACCTTAAGATTTCCTAAAGTTGATCGGCAATGGAAAATCAAATGTTTTTAGTTTTTTTTTACATTATATTCGAAAACATGGGGGGAAATGAAAATTACTAACTAAAAATTGTTCTCGATTTGTAGCATTGAACATAACAGGCCACACAGGTTAACTTCACAAACTATTTTCTAGGCACTGCTATTTTACTAGATTAAAAAAAAAAAAAACTTGAAAACAAATTTATTGGAAAAAGCAAAAAAAAAAATAAATAAAATTTGCAGATTTGTTGAAATAACAAAAATATTAATGAGTTTAAAGAATGAATATTATCTGTAGATCTAGTGAAATAGCGCTTAAAAACTGCTGTAGAAAGCTGCTGCAGTTCAAACATTATAGAGGTAATTGTTGAACAGAATTAATATCCGTAGAAGCTGGTCAACTGGAAAAACTCGGATATGCCTACTTTTTAAACGTAAAGTTTTGAAAACACGTCTGTAAGCTAAAGTGCCGTCTGGCTTTTGAGCATGTTATATAACATTATTTCTTTTTTGTTCTGACTTTTTTTTTGTTGATGTATTTGAAGGCTGTAATTTATGCTATAGTAAATAAAATACATTTTTAGTTTGGTTTGTCGTGTACAACTGCTAGGGACCTATTTGTAATCACAAAATCGTAAAATACCCCTAAAATTTTCCTAAAATTTTGTCAAAATGTTCCTAAAATTCCCCTAAAATTTTGAAAAAGTCTACGGCGAGCCCCGCTACTCTGAATTACATGAATGAGGAGTTTCATGGTTGTAGTATTTTATTTCGTAGCCAAGAAAGAATTTATTCCACCAATGTTTTGACTGCTTTGTTTTGCTTTAATATCATAAATACAGATTTAAATAGATTTGAAGCACAATAATGCCAAATATTTGCCTCAATGATATATTCTTTTTATTTCTTTATTCTTTCTTAATCTTTGTAATTAATAATAATTATGGAATGAAAAATTATGCCAATAACTTCGCAAATTGGAATTACGCTCGGATGAATAATGTTATGAACTCACTAGATACCCACAGGTAGGGAAATACAGTAATTTGAATTGTTTTTGACATTTTAATAAGCCAAAGTGTTTCATGGGAGAGAAAGAAAGTAATTAATGTTATCTATACATCTTCAAATCTCAGAAATTTTTGTATTTAAAAGTGAACTGTGCATTTCAAAGAGTATTGCTTCTACTGTAGTTATTAAAAAGCACATTTAAAAAGAAAGTTAAAAACAAGCTAAATTATTAAAATATATATAAATATAAAAACTAGGTTTTTGATATCTATCTGTGCTAAAATGTGTATTTACCCCTAAAGAAGCATGTCGCACTAATAACTATTTTGAAAATACTTCCTTATACATAAAAGGAAGTAAAAATGTCTGTTGTCTGGTTTTTTGAAATAATTGGTTCAATTAGAGAATCGACATAAAGTTAAAATAATTGTCAGATAATACATAAATGCTTTTCTAAAGTTTTTTTTATTTCATGTGAAGATATGATCTGGTAAAGATAAAAAAATTCTTGTTGGGTTATTCCAGCAAAAATGGTACAAGTCATGTCTGAAACTCTTTACTTAAGATTATCAATTTAAATAATTTCCACCAACTAATCATATTAATTTTTATTGAGTTTCCATTTATTTGTGTATAATAAAGTGTAAATAACTAGTACATGACTCATTTATGAAAGGATTTTAAATATTTTGATCACTTTGTGTAACAGAGTGGACAAATAAGCCTTTAAAAATATCTTTATAATCACAAAGAAAAGTTAGAATCACAGAACAAGCATAAAGTGGAATAAACAGCCTAAAACTGTAAGTCTGTCTGCAATTTCAAGAAAAAATATTTTTTTCATTATGGTATCGACTGTAACAGAGTGTATATCCCGCAGTTCAAATTAACTTCCATAAGAAAAGAATTAGGCTCACCCTGGTTGTTGACTACATAATTCAATGTAGCAAGCTAATCACGGCAGTTATACTACCTATATTTAAAAAAAATATATCAACTTGAATGCAATTGTTTATTTTATTTCTAAAAGGCTTGTGACAGAGTGGACAATTCGAAACATAGAAAATCTAGGGACATGGATAAATAATAGTGTTTTTGGGGAAAAATTTTTTTCATTTGCGTAATAATCTGCAGAAATGGTGTCAGAAGCATCTTTTGTGCTGTGTAGTTTAATTTATTGTGTTGTTACATTTCAGTTTAATTTTAAATCACAGTTAAAATTCTAGCAATTTGAAGCTGGGACACGTCATTTTCTCCTTCTTCTGACAAAGACATTTTATTTTGTGTCCTTTCTAAAAGGATTATACCTAATCAATTGATACTTGATGGCACAAAATTAAATGGAGAACCAATAAAAAATACACTTAATAGGTGGTAGTTATTAAAATTGATTATAAAAAATTCTAAAGTCTTAGACATGATTTGTACCATTTTCGCTGGAATGACCCACATTCTCTATAAAATATTGTATTCGTAGTACTTAACTAGGGCTAAAAGTCTAAATGGTCTCTTACTTTTTATTAGCAGTTTTGAAGAGCATAAAATTAGGTTAATTAAATGTTAAAGTCTAACAATTTTGGGATAAAAATTAAAAACTTATGATTTTACATCATCTGGCATTTAAACCAAAATAAGTGGTAACTTTTAATGTTCTTGCAGATACTGACTATTTTAATTTTCCAAATGTTCAGCTTGTTTATCTTTATTGTTGAAAATGTCGAGTTTCTTTATAACATAATGTTTAAACCGATTCCTAAAAAATTGCTTATTGTAGGTTACTAAGACTAATACTGAAGTTGAACTGTTGAACCTCCCGAGTACGCCTTGTCTAATATGCTATGGTAAGTTAATTTCTTTTATATCTGCCTTTGCTATTTAAAGAATTCCCTCTAATAAGGTAAATTAGCATCTTATGTATAACATTTTCCCTAGAATGTGTTAATCCTGCTTGTGCATTATCTAATGAAATGTAATAGTAATGTACAATAGAACCTCAATATCTTGAAAACCGAAAGCGATTTGACCTGATTTTGTTTGATGGATCCCTTATTTAAGTTAAAGCTAGAAATGCCCTAAATTTTAGATAATTTTTTTGTGGATATTTTGTTTTGAAAAGAAATTTGACGTATCAATGTTTTGAGTTAAGTTTGAGTTGAAATGTGAATTGTCAAGTTAAAAAAAATTGTTCCTGATATCAAGGCACACTGCCATGGCTGCCACACTTCCGTCTGACGGACGGAATTCCGTATTCTGTAAAATGTCGTATCATTTGGAAATTTGTTTTGGCAAAAAATGAAATGAAGCTTTAAAAAATATCTCATTTAGATTATTCAAAAAAAAAAAAAAAAAAAACCAAGCAACTGCTTAATAACTTTCTCTCTAGTTGCACCTTGAAAACTAGTAATTCAATTATTTCAATCATAGCTACATTAATCCAGAAAATTATTTTAAAGCTGTTTTTTCCAGTGTTATTTTTTAGCGAAGAATCTCTTACCAGAAACTTTTTATTGTCAAGAATCTTTTAGCGTGAATTCGAAGCTTTTTTTTCTTAAGTAACTAATACAGTAATTTTTTCGTTATTGCGTTTTCTTCCAAAAAATCTTTTCGAAAAAACTATTCTGAAAGTTTAGATTTTACTTAATTTTGCAATTTGGTTTTATTATATAGTTATTTACAACATAAAAAAGCAACATATTTGTGCATTAAACTACAGACACATTACGCGCTAACATGTTTGTGTAGCAAAATGATGCCAAGTACTTTTCAGTCTTTGTTAATTTTTAGAGTAGCACCCATGCACACAGCATTTTGTTATTATCCAGAGCAATATGGTAAATATCGAAAAGATAATGGGATTTGAGTTTATAAATTGTGTTGAAATTAAACGATTAAGATATCAAATGTTAATGAAGCTTTAGTTTTTATCAATTTTTTTTTTTTACATTAAGGTTACATTTTAAAACATAATTAATCCATCTTTCTTAACTTTCAGGAGAACATTAGGAAGCAGGAGAAGGGGACCAGCCTACGTCGCAGTTCCGAGAACTCGTTAAGTGGGAGGGTTGCCAGGAGTCTCTGACCTACCTCTCCTTCTATGTACCTTGTGTAAAACTTGCTTGAATTCAGAGCAGGGTTGGCAAAAACCCGGGTTTTTCTACAAAAACCCAACCCACCCGGGTTTTTCTGGGTTTTTGTATTAAAATTTTATTTCTTATGTGGGTATTGATATATAATGTATGCATTTCTTCAAATAAAAATATATTTATTAAGTTAAAGTTCTGAATTGCATTTAATCAATGTCAATCAATTAATAATTAATATTATTAACAATATCAATTAATAATATCATCAACCAAATTGTAATATTTAATGTGTATATTTAAGAAGCTTTGGACAATGGTTTCAGCTATAAACTTTTATCACTTGTCTTTTACGAAATAGAAGAACTGTTGCAAATGGGCTTTCCTACAAATTCAGGAATATTTAGGGGGTGAAAGTTTCAAAAACTTAAATTTATACCATTAAAAAATTAAAACCATTTGCACTTGTTTCTTAATAGAAATAATCATCTTTTCTCATTAAGTAGCCTGCTTCAATATCTAGTCATGTCATTTGCATGTTTTTTATAAGGCATATCTCAATGATAGGTGTGTTTCTGAGATAAGGGAAGTGTCTCCCCCCCCCCTTCTTATTTTCAAAACCAAAACTGATTAATTTCAGATGGGGAGTGGGGACGCTTAATTGATTTTTTTTTTTTGAAATAATCTTAAGAAAAAACTAGGTTAACATTAGAACTTTGCAAGAATTATAAATTTATTAATAAATGCTTGTCATAATATTTTAGTAGTAATAAACTGCATGGGGACGCATTTTCTTTGTTTTTTTAAAATCAATGAAAAGGTTTAGTGCTTAAAGTCGGTGGTATGGTACCTCTATAATATAGCACTTGAAAATCATCATATACTAAATGCAGTAGGGTTAGAAGAAATGAAGAGCAAAACTTTATTTTTCTTGCTCCAGAATAAAAGAAAGAATTGCAGTATTTTATCATTATTTGACTTCTGTGTTGAATCAAAATTATCATAAAACATTAATTAAGCAATTTTTTCCATCTACAAGAAGTTAATCAATGGTGCATTTTCAATTTATTTTAAAATTTGAAATTTGCTATCAAAAAATAAATAAATAATAATAATAATAAGTATTTTGCAATAAAAAGTAGTATCATAGCTAGGAAAATTTTCTGGACGATGACTTGAAAATTGAAGAAATAATAATTATTTTATAAAATAAATAATTACTCTAAAAAAAATTATCTCAAACCTGATTTCTTACTTATTTTTTATGTATAATTTAGATGAGATATTATTATTGACTATATTTGTTAATAACTTAAAAATTAACAAAAACCCACTTTTGACAAAAACCCGGGTGGGTTTTTGTTGGTGGACCCGCCCAGAAAAACCCTTCGCACAATTCATTTGATTATGACCTCCCATATTCATATGTAATAGATTTTTTCCATTTCTGTATTTGCACTACTCTTTGTAATTACTCTTGTGTACTTATGGCAATAAAATATTTTTTTAAGAGCAATTCCATACCAAATCACCGAAAAAAAAAAAAAAAGTTGGTCGCACGACCGACTCGGATTTTTTTTAAATTTGGTACACAGATTGATGGTATAGAGGTATGAAAAAGCCCAAAAGGAAAGTTACCTGCTCCACTTATATTATGTTGGTTTTTTCAGTTGCTTTTAGCTACTATATTATTTCAAAATGACTGAAGTAAGTGCATGAGAAAAAGGATACATTCGGCTGTCATATTAACTGGATGGTTAAAAATGAGAGTAACAAGTTTGAACATTCTTTTAGATAACACTTGTACAAATGAAGATACTATTAGATTAGACCATGCATATAAAACTATCTTAAAAAGTGAAATTTCTCAACCTAAAATATTTTGTTTCTAACTTGCAAAATATCTGGAATGCAAAAATTAAATATTATTGTTGCAAGGATTTCATAATTTTCATTGCATTGAACCAAATGAAAAAAAAAATATATTTATAAATATGTAAAAAACTTTTACATTTATAAATTTAAGTTTTTAACCCATAATTAACTTTATCGGAGATAGTACTTGATTATACTAAATAAAAGCTTATGACTGCATGATCACATTTGTTTATTAGTGTCTTTGGCATTATTACTTAGTTGCACGAACTGAAAACACGGATGTGTTAATATTTTTTGTCCCGATCGGGGTTTTAATATTTCGCGATCCAAGCCAAAAGGTATCCGCACGAAAAGAAGATCCCTAACGGCGCTACGCCATGTTGTCAAACTTTTTATATCCATAACAATGTTTTTAACAGCCTTGTGGGCCTATTATTAACCTATCCAGATAACATGACAGACAAATATGTATCCTTTAGTTCACAAAAATGCACTTACTTTAGTAATCAGCTCAGCATATTACTGTGAAACGAATGACGTCGCACGCGGGGAATGCCGATTCCCCTTCCATTCTACTCGTTACGGATTATTTGTTTTGCGTTATTTATTACTATTGTTATTATTTTGTTTTTTCTATTTTTGCTATTATCTTATTATTTTTTATTTCATTTGCAAAAAATCTGCAATTTCTTCTGAAACGAAAAAAGTGATTTTTCAGGGTGGGCTTACGCCAAAACAATTTTATTTTACAGATTGTTATTTTGTTTTATTTATTACTATTATTGTTATTATTTTATTTATTGCTATTATTGTTATTATTTTATTTATTGCTATTATTTTATTAATTACTTTCTATTTTATTTGCAAGAAATCTGCAACTTCTTGTGCAAAAGAGAAGGGGTCTTTTAAGGCGGGCCTGTGCAAAAACAATTTTATTTTACAGATTGTTATTTTGTTTTATTAATTACTATTATTGTTATTTTATTTATTGCTATTATTTTATTAATTACTTTTTATTTTATTTGCAAGAAAACTGCAACTTCTTGCAAAAAGGAAAAAGTGCTTTTTCAGGGTGGACCTATGCAAAAACAATTTTGTTTTAGTTATTACTATTGTTGTTATTTTGCACTACTCTTTGTTATTACTCATGTGTTATGGCAATAAAATATTTTTTTGTTTAATTATAGTATTTTTTGTAACATCCACAGGTCCAAGAGGTACATATTTTCAACTTTTGCCTAAGCATGTTTCAATTAACGTGAAAGTTCAACTATATTGCCTAGGCATATTTTCTCACTTAAATTTTTGATTTTATTAATCTGAAAGACAGTTTAAAAATAGTTAGTTTTTAGCAAGTTTCTTCTGTACAATTAGTGTTTCAGACGTAAAAATTAAATTGTACAAACTTTTAGAGGTGTTAGAGGGGCCATAAGAAGCAAGAATCGCACAGGAACATAAGGTAGCAGACCCAACGCTAACGCGCTACGTACACCCAAACTATAAAAGTTTGTGAGAATGGCTTGTTTTGCGTCACTCGGTTATTGTGTAATTTCGGGGGCATGTCAGACTGGCAGGCAGCATGTCAACAACCCCTTTAAACCTATCTTAAAAACTGAGATATTGGGAAAAATCTTCGTTGTGTATTAAATTTGCTTTTTTTTTTGCATCCACCTGTTTCTGGATCGTACACTGCAAAAAAAAAAAAAATCCATCAAACTTACGGAAAAAAAAAAAAAATCCGTCAAATTTACGGAAAAAAACTGGCAGCCTAGGCTGCCAGTTTTTTTCCGTTTATTTAACAGAAATCTTCCGTAATTTTTTAACAGACTCTCCGTTTTTTAATGGAATATCTCTGTAATTGCAACAGTTTTTAACCGTTTTTTTAACAGATTTTCTCCGTAAAGTGATGAAATCAACCTGTTATAAAAACGGTCAAAAACTGTTGCAATTACAGAGATATTCCGTTAAAAAACGGAGAGTCTGTTAAAAAAGTACGGAAGATTTCTGTTAAATAAACGGAAAAAAACTGGCAGCCAGGCTGCCAGTTTTTTTCCGTAAATTTGACGGATTTTTTTTACAGTGTACTCGCTACAAGAAAAACCTTGTTTTTTTCCTTCGTTCTCTTTTTTTTTCAATTTTCTTCATTTGATTATTTATTTTTTTAATTTAAAAGTAGTTTTCACAAATCGCTACAAACTACAATTTTTTTGTATTGCGCTACTCACTACTCTACTTTTTTAAAAAAGTAGTGCGCTACACTACAAACTACTAAAAAATGTAGCTACTACAGTAGTTTCGCTACTTGTAGCGCGCTACTTCCGACCACTGATCCTAAGTACATATTTTGAGTGTAGCTAACGCATCTTTTTCAATGTTTTGCTTTGTGTAGGCTGTCGAAAAGTTCTCAAAGAACACAAGTGAGGTATCGGTGACCCTCCAATCCATGATCTCTCAGTGGCAAGCAAGTGTCCTCCCCAACGACCCATCCTCCACTTCTGCGCTCATCGAAGAGCACGGCCGAGAACACCACGACCTCAAGGAAGACATCCACAGTGCTATCAGGCATGGGGAAACCCTCCTCAGCTGCATTCGTCGTCCGTCCGAAGTGGACGCCTCCCTGGATCTCTGTCCCGACAAGCTCATCAATGTGGCTGCTGTGGAAAGGTGTGTACATCTTTTGAGCTTCCATATACCTTTTAAGTGAAATGGTGTCCTGTATTATTATACCTATTGAGGAAAATTATTTACAATGCCAAAAATGTTGTCATGACTTTTCCTAGCAAGAACAGATCCACGGGGGGGGGGGGGGGTCATGATTGTTCCTTAAGGTACCAAATATAGCATAAAACTGCATTTTTTCAGTCGAGCATTATTTCATATTCAAAAGAATAAGGCTTATCAAACAGAGCAATTGACTAGCATGCATATTTTCTAGTCATTATAAAATCATCTATAGGAGTGTTCTGCTGCAACTGAATTTCTGAATTGGTTCACCACTTTTTTATCTTTTGCTTAATATAGCAGAACTAGGTCCAGATAGAATGGAGTGTTTTTCATCAAGCTTCGAACTCAAGCACTGGGTTGTAGCTGTAATACAAGGTATTCATCAAGGCTGCCTACATACTTCAATGGCGATTTCACACCGCCACCCAAATACCAAAAAATGTAAAGAAAAATTTAAATGTTATAGAATTTTTTCAAGAAAAAAAAAATCATTAACATTTTCAATTGCTCAGTCTGTGCCATGATTTTTTTATAAAGTTGATGATTATTAACTTATTTTTGTGCCAAATTTCAAGAGTAAGTAAAATAGTCTTCTGGGTATCTCACACACACATAGGAACAGCAATCCAACATTGCCTCCTTGAAATCTATTGATGAAAATATGTTTTATTTATCATAATGCAGAAAAAAAGAAATTCTTTTGCTCTGTTGAAACCAGGATTTTCAGGTTTGGACATGTGACAGTTTTTAACAGCTTAAACCACGGTTTAAATTGTCACATCAAAAACCTCCTTGTCAAGAATATCAAGCACTGTCAAAGCTAATTTTATATCTAAAATTTTATTTAATACAAAGAAAAAAGATATATTGTTTAAATTTTTACTGCCCTTTTTTTATGTTCTAAATTTTATCTTCACAGAATGTTTTTAAAAACCTTTAAAACAATGTGCTGCAAAGTTTCAATAAACTTTATCTTGCCATAAAAATCAGCCTTATAATATATATATATATATATATATATATATATATATATATATATATATTACTTTCATAAGCATTTTGGCTTAGTGTAGTGAATTTACAGAAAGTATTAGCTGTTTTAATTTTCAAATTGTTGAAACTGTTTCTAATTGCAAATGATGCAACTAAACATAGTCAGATGCGATTGGAAGAAATGAGCATGATACATTGGCCTTTTTTGTATATTGCATTCTTATTAAATGATTTTCTGTTTTTAAATACTTAGATTGCTTATTCAGTTGGATGAAACAGAGAAGAGCTTCGATGCTTTTTGGGTGGAACATGAAAAGAAACTGCAACAGTGCTTAGAACTGAGATATTTTGAACACGATTTCAGAGAAGTATGTATTTATTATATGATTATTCTTATTATTGTTATTGCCTTTTTACAATTACTTTAGGGTGAGTTCTGGTAAGTGCGTACCCTTTTTTTCAAAGTTCATGTTCTCAAGGATGCTGCTCTGTTGAAAAATCTTGTACACTCACAATTTTTTTTAGTTTTCTTTCCAGATCCTTTACTAAGATTTTCAAGCATATAATATGTCAAATAAACCATAAGCATAGGTTTTGTGACCTGGTTTATGACACCTATTCTAAGGTACGCACTTTCCCTACCTAGCGGGGTAAGTGCGTCCACCTTAAATTATGTGAATATGAACAGGAAAAAACTTCTGGCACATATTAAATATGTTAGGTAGTTGCCTTGGGATAATACCTAATACTAGAGATCAGCACTTGCTTGCATGGATGAAACGCAATCAGTGATATCCCACGTGTCTTAAAAACAACTGTGATTTGAAGATTGAGAGTGTTGTGTTTGTGATTCTTCCTCTGTCCTTTTAATAAGACCAAGTGAGCAAATGTAAGTTGTTTTTATTTAGTAATAATCACTTATAGTCTAAATAATTTATTTTAGTTTAACCAGCGGGTGACCGAGCTCCTCTCGAGGAAAACAGGTATCGAAGCTAACTCGAAGATTTAAATTTTCAATTGTGATTTATCAAAACAATACACGCCCTAAGAAAATTTGTGAAACCATTGGTGAAAAGATAACCGGTTAAAGTGCACCATTGTAAACTATTCTAAACAAAGTTAGAGTTTGGAAAGGGAACTATTCTATACAAAAATTAAGTTTGAAAAGTCATAGGAAATAAAATGTAATTGATAAAAAAAAAACTATACAATTAAAGAAACGGTACAAAGTGAGCAGTGTAAAGATTGAAGTGTGTTAAAGTTCAATATAAAAACCAAATCTCGTGATTCCTCGTGGCCGAAAACCCTAGACCCCCAAGTTTACCAGAGTTAATTAATTCTGGGGCGATTTTCGACTTGGCAACCATTCCTCGTATTACCCCTAATGTGTACCAGGGGACCGAGCCCGCTCGGTTAAAAAAAAGAGGTTTGTAAACTCGTGTTTTTTTCTAAAGTGCGAAGTACTTATTTAGATAAACTTGAAAAGCATTTTTGAGCCTTTGGTTGCAATTACGCATTCAAAACAGCCGTAATTTATTCAAAAAAACACAACCCTATTTACCGTAAAATCACACCTAATTTCATTTCATTTGGCGCCGAAGGCGCGGGAGGGTTTGATGCGAATGGATGCAGAGTCTCTATTCTCCAGTACGCATTTGGTTCCAGTTGGTTTTGACTTTCACTTCACTTCACACTCCAGGTCCCCCCCCCCCCCCCCGTACATACCACAACTCGCTTTTTAACCGGGATGGAGCCCTGAAGAGCGCTCTGTTCATTTTTAACCAGGCCCAAGGGCCGAGTAAACTCTTGGCCCAGCACACCCCAGAGGTTTTGTTTAACTTGGAGGATTTTGTGACCACGAACATTTTTAACCTCCCCCAGCAACCATTAATGAAGACGGTGGATCTTTGATCGGCGGCTAAATGATCGATCCGAGACCCTCCGGTTACGAGTCCGACAACTAACCGATTGGACAACCGCGGCCTCAGGCCCCTATATAGACGAGCCGACGCATCCAAGATTACCACTTAGGATACAGCGCGTGTATGAGGATTGTCTTTTCTGGCCAGTTATCACTTTTTGGTAACTTTTTACGTAAATTAACAAAGCTTGGCAATGTCCCGAAACTTTGCTCTGGTAACCCTAATTCCTCAACTATGAAAAATGAAAGTGAAAGTTAATAAGTTGGATACAAAGTGGTGAAACTTAAGCTTGATGCGTCGGCCTGTCTATATAGCGGCTCTACCGCTGCCCATACCCAATTCTAACTTTATTTTGATCCATCTCTTTTAAATTTCAAAAACAATAACAATTCTAACATGTTGCCAAAAATTATTTGCCAAATACCATAACAACATAAATTTACTCTGATGTGATTTAATATGAAATCCATTGTTAAAACGTGGTTGCTATGAAACAGTATAACAATAAGAGTAATCATAAAGAAAATGGCGTAGTAAGAAATCTTCTCAAACTTTTCATGAATCCTATCTATAACTCCGAACTGTTCGACCGTAGCGCTTTAAAACCGACGCCAATCGATTCCCCGTGGCCAAAAACCCCAGACCCCCAAGTTTACCGGAGTTTATTAATTCTGGGGCGATTTTCGACTTGGCAAACATCTCTCGTATTATAGTATAGGATACATTAATCAGTCTGTGTTTAAGCCAGGGTTCGCACTTCCCCTTCTTAAATGTAAGATGAGACATGTGCGTCCAATAGCGTTGTTGTAAGTGCGTACCCCTGTGATTTTCTTTACTTCTATTTATATAGTAGATCGTTAGGTGACCTGAGTGAACAATTCGTTTTTTTTTCGAATAAATACGGTTTTAAAATATTTTTCTTATTAGAATTAGCAGCAGTAAGAAAAAACACAAAATAAAGAGAAAAAAAAAGAAAATAATTGATCATAATATGATACTTGTACTCTTTTTTTCTAGTACATTGAAATAGTTTTTCACAAGGTGTTATTAATTTTCTTAAATATAATTTATTCATTACTCCACCTTCGTTTTTTGAATCAGTTGGTTCCTTATTTAGTGTTTCACTTAATTTCATTGCTTCATTTGTCATTCTGGTTTAAATTAAGTATAGCTTATGATCGCTATTTTCAACAAAAAATTTACTAACTGATATCTAAAAGCCAATATATTTCAGAGGTAATGAATCAAATTGAAATCTTATGCCGCAATAAATGTAAATATAAATACTTAATGGAAATGACCTAGGATTTATAATCGGCTTATAAAAGAGTTATAAGCAAAATTAAAGGTGAATTACGAGAGTTGGATTTTCCACGTAACAGTACACACTTGCCTCATCATAATGGTACGCACTTGCTCCGCATAATAGTACGCATATGCCTCATGATAGTGGTACGCACTTGCCCCATCATAATGGTACGCACTTATCCCCACCTTACTTTAAAGAAAGGGAAAGTGCGTACCGTCATATAAACAAATTTTATTCAGAGTATTTGATCAAAATGCCCCATGTATGTTATTAGTAGCTATTACTCAAAAGAAACAACTTGCATTTCTTGACTTCAATTGCTTGGTATGACTACAAGAGAAAGTGAAACAAAACCTTCTCAATCTTTACTTTGGAGTTTTTTTGAAGACATTTAAGTTGTCTCTGATTGTGTTTTGTCTATTGAATCCAGGCCTGAATTCTACCTATTGAAATTATCATTAGACAGTTATCTAACATAGTCGATGTGTTACAGAAGCCATTTCAACCCAGTGTTCATATAATTCCCAGTGGACGCACTTACCCCGTGGACGCACTTACCAGAACTCACCCTATATTGTTTTTTTTTTCTTTGCAGTAAAACAGTTAAAAATACACATGTTAATTTATTTATCAGACATGTTATTTTTCTACTAAAAACCTGATTTTTTTGGTCAAAAAAAATGTACAAAGAGGATTTTTTAGTATTTTGTAGTTTGTTATGGTTTGAAGAATGTTTAGTAAATTATATGGAAATAGGTTTATATCTTGGGATTTTCAATTGAAATTACCATTTTCTGTAATGGTGAATAAAAAAAATCTTTCTAGTTTTAAACACCTTTTTTTTTTATTTCTTTAAACTTAGTCCTGTTCATGATGAATTTTCTGGAATTGTTCTCCGTAAAATTTAAGAAAATATTATTAGTGATTAATGTTAATTTTTGTAGGTGCAAAATGTTTTGTCTTCATGTATTGACAAGCTTTGTGCCATGCCATCATCTGGGGATTCCTTAATGCAAGTACAAGAAGTTTTAAAAGATGTTGAAGATTTTGAAGAAAACGTCCAAGTAATTAAATTGCTTGTTTTTATTTTTTTTTAATAAGTTTCACACTATATATATATATATATGAGCTGTCTTGACTATCTCCCTTTCATTATTCCATAGACATCAGCATCTTTTCAAGTATCAAGTGATTTAGATACTTATTTTTTTAAAACTAGTTTATGGAAGAGAAATATAGAAAAAAAGATCGTAAAAGTTATAAATAATCTTTTGCCTGATCTTCCTGAATCTGCTTTAACCATTTTGCTACTTTTATGGTACTGATCTTGTACTATGTAAAATTCCCCTTTCTTGTCAACACATTGTCGCTTCAAAACAGTAGGATATCTTATCGTTCTTCCTGGGTTCAGATGCCTTACTGTTGCTCTGAGGTAAGGACATATATTGTATAAATAGCTATTGAAAAAAAAATGTATTTTTTTCTTACCCGTCATGAAGGGAATAGTATTCTTTAGGATAAAATATGGTGGAACAGCTTTTTGAATGATGACTAATGTAATGTAATGATAGAAATTGATAGTGCTGTTGAATATTGAAGTTTCAAATGTGATAGGGGGTCACCCCGACCGAAGTGCTAAAGAATTTCTATTGTTACCTTAACCTTTTGGATCCGGGTTGTTCATATAGAAATTTTCTTTCGACCCAGGTAGTACGCCAGTTGAACCACAGATTTCTTTTCCATTGAAAAGAGGAGGTATAAACTGTTGTACCAGACTTATGAAACCTTGAAAAAATCCCTGGCTCCAAAGGGTTCGAGTGAAATTTTCAACCTTGCCCTCTAAGGAAAAAAGACTTATGGTACAACATGTGTACCGCCCAATTCCTAAAGGTTAAAGAAAATAGAAAAACTTCATCATCTTCCCCATGTTGCAATAAATGCATTTTTGGTAGAAAAAGGAGAGGATTTTCCTTATTAATGATACTCACTGAGCTTGTATTTCACAGGTTGAGATCGCCAAGATGGAAGATTTGCAGCAGAGAGGGAAGTGCCTGATAGCAGAGAATCACTATGCTGTGGATTCTATCTCCCCTAAGTGTATGGAGCTCGAGAAGATGGTAGGTGACTTCCAAAACCAGCTCCGGCATAAGCTTGACATTCTCAGGAAGTATTGTGACCTGCATGACAAAATAGAAAAGGTACTTTGACTTTTTTTCTCTAACATTTTCTTGCTCTTGACATCACTTTAGACATGTCTTTTTTGAACGTTTCATGTATTTTTTAACACTTGGATGGAATGATTTGTGTTATTAGAATATAATGCTTAACCCTTTTTAACAGCATGATGTGTATTGTGGGGTGTTTGTTAGTTATTCTTTTCTGAAATGAGAAAGAGGTATTTGTTTTATGCAATATTATCCTAATTCACATTCTTCAAGCTTGAGTTCTGCACTACAAGTGCAACAGTTGTGAACTCTTCCAAATTTGAAAGACTAAAATTTTCAGCACAAATTTCCTATCACAGATAGTTGAGTTTTGCTGATCCTAGTTTATCTTACATTCTTTAATCATACAGCAAGGAACCTGGGTAACAGATACTTGAGCTTGTCAATAAGTTGTCGAGTTCATTGCACTCCCACAGGTTACCTCTGACCATGTTGGAGGTCTAACGCAGTAGGCAAATTTCATCAAGAGCCAAACTTACTGTGGAGGTGACTTGTTAGTAGTCGAAAGTGACCCTGAATGTGAAGCAAAACACAGCAAAAATGCACAACAATATCACTACAATGAACAGGAGAAGTCCTAGTTTTTTTCAAAAACTGACAATTGTACTGTTGCTAGGTTCTCCTCAAATTGATTTTGTAATGTACTTTTAGCCCCCTTGCAACTTTGATTTATTGTCTCTAGATTTCTGTTCATAAGGCTTGTTAGTTGAGAGAGCTACTGAAAAACATGAAAGATCTAAAATACAGCAGTAACAAGTGTGGCTCTGGATAGTTATCTCAAATTCAGAGCAGCCATTTTGTTATGTTAATTCCTTTGATGGAGAGCACTAAGAGAAACTTTCTTATTCTGATTCACTATACTCTTATGTGTAAATCTTAAAAATGAAATGTAACTCTTTGTCCACTCAAATGTTATTCAATGTCTCCTTTTCCTCCTATTGTGAAATGCCCTCTAAATTAGTTTCCATCTATTCCTCAAGTTTATTCATTTTGATGCCATTTTCTGTTATTTATAATGCATTGTGATGTGCTTAAATGTGCAATGAATATTTCATATTTTCCTCAGCAATTTTGCTTTAATTCATTTTTATCATCTAACTCGATTTAGTGCATATATTTATTTTGGCATTAATGTCTGCATTAAGAATTATTATTGTTCCTTGTTCTCACAAAAACTCATGTAATAGAAGAATTCTTTCATTCATTTTAATTGAAGATTAATGTTATTAAAAACTATTAGCCTATTTTATGCTAGTCATTTAAATAAAAATTCAATTTGTTTCACATTATAGTTTATTAGGAAGACAGATTTTTGAATTAGTAATCATTGAAAAATGTATTTTTCTTCAAGTTCATTAATAATGCTGTGGTTTGATAATGATAATTATTAATTTTTTTTTTAATTTATTTATTTTTCATTCTCCCACTATTCAAATTCTCACTCTGAATATTAACTGAATATTTCAGAACAAAGATGAAAATTGAATAATTTCTCAAATGACAATCAAAATTTATTTTTTTGGTTCCCTCACAATTCATTTTTGTAAGATATGAATGATGTTGCAATTTTCACATTTTGTTATTGACCTGCTGTTATCCTCATTATGTGGAACAAATGACTATGTTTGATAACATGTATTTTTATTCTTGCATGTTTTTTTTTAAAAGTTTGTTGAATTGAAAATTAATTTCATAAAACTAACTAACAGTAACAAAGTCTGTGCTGTGCTCTGCATTGTTTGTGACATGCTTTTCCACTGCTAGTTTGTTTATTTATGCAAATTTAGTGCTATTGGAAGAAATATTTGTGCTGGAATGTTAGATGCATTCTGTCACTAAATTTTGTAAATTTCATTAGATTTCATACACGTTGACTGTTCAAAACAATGCTGGTATTGAAGGGGTCGGGCATGTTGGTATTTTTAATATGCATTTGTGTATGTTAGCAAAGTTGAACCTGGTAAAAACACTCAACTTTGGTGATAAACCTATTGCCTAGTGTTGGCCAAAGTCAAGCGAGCAGATTAAATGAGGTTTACTGATTCTTCATAAATGCATGTTTTTATGAAATTAGTTGAAAGTGTGCCCTTTTTTTTTAATTTTTCCCTTTAAATGAAGACTAAAAATTTATAGCACTTTTATAGTTTTAAAATTAAAATGAAAATTTTCAAAAAGCTAATGACCTGACCAGTGCAAACTTAATTGCAGGGCCGGACTGGCTTGTCGAAAGGGCGTGGGAAGGCTGAGTCAAAGGGCGCCGATTTAGCCTCCACAGTACTTTAAGAATTTAAAACGGACATTTAAAAAAACCCCGTAAATACAGAAGCGTGTTTTTTTATTATTATTTATTTATTTAAAATTTATTATTTTTTTTAAAGACTTTAAAATATTTTTACAGACAAAACACATATAAGTATTATCTAAAGTCTTTTAGTCTATTTTTTAAAGTCTGATTTATTGTTTTCAAGTTCGATATTAATTAATTAATTTATTATTAGTATTTTTACTAAAATGATAAAAACGTAGCAAATATCTTGGGTCAAAGCTACAGCAAAATGGAACTGATGGAACTCTAATTTATCCGGTGCACCCGAAGTGAAACTTTGTAGTACTTAAATGTCAATTTGATGATACTGGGAGACTGTTAAGAAACGCTTGAAAATTAAATTAATTGAGAAATCATTTTATACCTATGGATATACATTGCTACATTTTTATCATTATAAGGAATAAATGAATAAATAACTCTTGTAACAAAAATCAAAGATTTCAGTTTGAAAGAATAAGAGCGAACAAATTTCTTGGCCATGTTGTATAATTTTTCATTCGTTTTGCTTTTCCTTTTGCCTCCTTTTATCACATTTGTGAGTTCGATGTAAATTATAATTAAAATGTAAAGTAGCAAGTACATGTATAATTAAAATTTCAAGTTTCTTGTTCTGTTGGAGAAGAAAACAAAAAACTTTTAGGATAATACTTTTTCCCAGACACATTTGTATATCAAGATCTAGATCTAATGTCTAAAACTTCATTTCAGAAATGCTAGCTGTCCTAAGTGTTATATTTTAAAAGTACATATGTTTAAAAATCATTTCAAACAATTCTATTCACTTTCATGTTATCGTTGTTTATAAGTTACGAAATTGTTTTGAGTGTGCCCGCGCGAGAGAGAGAGAGTCTTCATTACAAAAACAATTATATTAAAGAGAGAGAGAGAAAGAGATAAGAAAGAAAAAAAAAGTTTAGGGTCTGAATAGATCTTGACTACCTTTTAAAGTACAGTATACTCCCGATTATACGCGGAATTGGATGGCACATGTATCACGGACAACGAAAAAAAAAGCATTAAATAGGGGTAAAGAAGAAAAAAATGGTCTTTATTGTTTTTTGCTAAAAAATGATTGTATTGTACTTTAAACGCGATACAAACAGTGAAGATAGGTACAGTATTAAGAATTATTTGCATTTTAAGTTCTGAAGCACATAAGATCTATAAAGGGATTGGAGCTATGATAACGTCCAATAATGTATTCGCTAAAGTACGCAGCACTCTTCTGTAAGGAATATTAAGCAAAAACAACAAATTTAATTTCACCAGATCTTCACGGATAATTCGCCCCGTGGATAACCCGCTCGAAGATAATCGAGAGTATACTGTAATAGTTTTCAAATCATCACATTGAAACTCATAGATCATATTCCAATTTATTATAAATCCATGCATTGTAATTCTATTATTTAGGATTATACATCTAGGAAAATATTTTCTTAATACAAAGAAAATGAATATTAAAATGAGAAACTTACCGTTGAAAAGATTCGTTCTTATAGTGTATTCAATTTTTCTAAAGCTCCAAAATCACTTCTTCACTAATGCTAAAATAAAATCTAACCCAAAATGACTCATTAATCCATGTAACAGCACTCTCCCGAGACAAGCACAAGACGTAAGTACCGTCAATAAATCTCACCATTCTACTCGTATTCTTGACCCTTGATATGTGCTGTCACTTTTACCCTCACATCCCTTTTTTATTGAGGAAACGCCCAGGAGATTCTGGGAAACAACGAGGGTCTGCTTTTGTTCTCGGGAGTGTAGGGATAGTGACTTTAGGGAGCAAAGATGGATCCCTGGATGAGCTATAGTAAATAGTGGAGCCCAGTGGTCTGCTTTCCCTGCTTACAAAAGGGCGCCTACCCAACAGCCTTTAGGAGGGCATGAGATAGCGTTTCTTTATAAGATATAGAAAGCCCAGTATACATTAAAAAAAAAAAGCAAACACATTGTGAAAACAGTAGAAGGGCGCCGTTCGGGAGGGCGCACCGGGAAATCTCCCGGTAAAGTCTATGGCCAGTCCGGGCCTGCTTAATTGTGTACTAGTTTTTATTTTCCTTTTATTCTATGTGAGGATTTTTATACCTCTATCCATTTTTGATTTTTCTTCAACAATTCTTGGATAGTTCTTAAGTTTATTTTGTCTAATTTTTAAGATATATTCCTAATGTGTAAAAAAATTCCTGTAAAAAATACTTGTTGATAACTCACCTGACTCTTTCTTTCAGTAAATGTACTTTTGGATAGGTTTATTTTTCAAACAATTGCTTTTAGATTGAATTAGGTTCCAAACATTTAATGGTTTGATATCCGTTTGTGAAAAATGCAAGTCAATGAATCTGACATTAACTGTTTGCATACTGGGAACAAAAGTTTAGCATGCTTTTTGATAATTTGTAATGAAGTTTTGAATATTTTCATCCCCCTCCCCCTTTTCTCAGTATTATTTTCAGCAAAAAGTTTCACTTTTCCATTGTTTTATTAATATTCTTCAAAATAAATTTATGGACGCTGATTACCTTCCTGGAAAGTACAAAAATCTTAACGTTTCAGTATGATTTGATTAAATGCATATTTTTTAAAAATGTAAATAGAAATGCAGTAATATAACATATGCATGTTGGTTAAAGCCAATACAACATATAATAAAAAAGTGTGGAGTTTTTACAAGAAACAAAAAGGACAAAAGCAGTTTTTAAATAAGTCTTAAGTAACAAAACCTGAAGCAATTAACAGAGATAAATTACCAAAGTAAAGGACTTACAAATATTGTGCGCTTGCATAAAGAATGATTCATTAATTAAATTCTTGGATGAAAATAATCCAACGTCATGTTTCTCTAGGCAAATGCATGGTGTGCGGAGGGGGTGGAACTCTTGGCCTCTCACCAGATTGAGAAGTGCACTTGCTATGAGTTTGCATCCAGGGCCCTTCTGAATGTGGATGAGTTCTTGCAGAAGGGGCGAGAGATGCAGATCTGTGAAGAGCTTGAAAACCATTCCATTTTTGAAGCAGCCATCTCTCCTGAAACCAGGACACTTGTGCAGCAGGTAACTTCTTTCTTTTCCCCTTGATTCTTTAGTTTGTAGCAAGGTATTTTTGGCAGTGAATGTTCATCCAAAGGTTATAGTTTTTCAATTTTATTTGTTATGGTCTTGATTTCCCCCTTTTTTTTGTTACTAATTTCTCAAAAGTTTCAAGACCGTTTCTAGTAAATTGTTATTTTAAATTCAAAAGAAAGAAATGTTGCAAATGGATTATCCACATAAGAAAAGGACTTACTAAAATCTAAGGTGGGAGAAAAACTGAATAGTGTTGGAGATAATAAATCTTTATATTGCCGTATTGTTCAAATATAAGATTGTTAAGTAATGTCTAAAAATGTTCCATAAGAGATGCAAACAGTTTCATACTGCAATCGCTTTATAATAGCCAAAGATTTGTTTACAACTGAAATGATAGAACATGTTAAATTTCTTGCGAAATCATCGTCTGAAAGCAGGATATCATGTAGAAGGTGGAGGTGCATTAGAATTCCTTCTAGAGATATGATACATCACTTATTGAGACTCTCTTTACATTGATTTAAAAACTGTTCAATTATAACTAAAATCAAGAAGATTAAATATCCCATGTTTGAGCTAGATACAATTTGCTATTGGTATTGTTAAAAAAAAAACTGTTTTGCCTATTTGTTTGGTAGACCTTTTAATTATTACTTAATGCAACATCAAATAACAAATATATTTGCCCTTTTTTGTACAATCTAGCATTTCTGAACTTTAAGCATATTTATGTGAAATCACTATTTCTCTTACATGCCTCACAATCAATTATTGTGAGGCATTCATGTTATGTTCCTATTTGAATAATGGTCTTATCCAAAACTTGAACTGCCATTATTCCTCTCAATTTTCAGTTTTTGTCTTTTTTACACAGCAAACTAACCCACTGACGGTTCTGGACGTCTTATCACGTCCATTTAACATGTAGTTCTGGAACTGCCGGACCGCCGGGGACTAATAAGCTAAATTGAAATTTTGTTTTCTGGTGCGTTTTTATGTGCAGTCCTGGCAATGAGTTCATGCTTTAGGTCATTCATGTGAAAATGTCTATTTTGTATCGTACTCATAGAAATCTTTTCTTTGAATGATCAATCCAGCTTGAAAAATGTTTATTTTTCATTATTTTCAAATTTTGTTTTCTAATTATACATCCAGGTTCTGAAGAGACTTGAGGACATGCGCACAGTGTGTGAGAAGAGGAAATCTAGCCTGGAGAAATTGGCGGTGAAGCCCGTGAGACCCGTCCAGGCTGTGGTTCCGGAACCCAAGCATCCTCCTCTCAGGAGAGCCTCTCCTGACAATGAGAAGAAGGTGCTCAGAAGAGCTACAAAGGTTTTTAATTGTTTCTTTTACTTGTTGCTCTGATGTATCATATCTGTCATAATCACATTGATGCTTTTTTTTTTGCTGTCCCCTCTTCCTCGTTTTTGTTGAAGATTTTAAAAGGCTAAAAGTTTGTGTAATTCAGAAAACTTATGAACCAACAGCAAATCTTGAAATAAACTCAGAAGTCTTAAGATGCTATAAAAACTAATGGTGCTATGCATAAACTGCACTTCTTTTCCATGACTTACTCATGTAGGTCATCAACTTTACTTATCTCTCCTGGTGGCAGGCTTAAATGTATTTAACCTGGTTGTGGTCACACTTTAGAGTTGGGTTAATGGCCGATTCAGGTGTGCCAATTCAAAAAATATATAATTTTCTTATTACCATATTTATTTTTTTATTTATTTTCTTAGCACACCACATGTTGTCTCCAAAAGAATTTTATTCTATAAAGTTTTCCCGAAAAAGTGCAGATTTTTACATGGAAAGGGAAATAAAAATAAATAAATAAAATGCCCCCCTCCCCCTTCTTTTGTTTATTAATTTAACTAAAATATGATTATCTATAATTTTAGCATTTGTGGAATAAACTTTTAGTTCAAACTCTTTATGTAAGATTGTTTCATTGTTATATTAAAAGTATCTTGATCAGATTTTTTTAATATAATAAATACACTGCTATATTTTTGTAGACAACAATAGAAATTTGCCATGAAGAAAATGAAGTAGATGGTTCAGCATATTTTCGTCCTATCCAGACTTCAGAAAATAATCACTCACAGAGAAATAGTACGGACATTTTGAAGCTTAAAAGAGGGTAAGCTGTTGATTATAAGACAAGTTTTAGGCAAAAATAATAATTATAATAATAATAGTAGGGAAAACTTGATAAGCATGGTTTTTGTGTAGTAAGCTTAGCGATGGAACCTTTTTTCTAAGATTTTCCTAAACATATTAGTATTTTGGGCTAGTGCCTAACAAAGAGTATAGTTATAGAGATTAAACTCTTCCCTGACATGAAGAAAAAAGAAAATTAAATAAAAAGCACTAATAGAATTGTTTAATTTGTGTACGCTTTAAATTTTGTACATTGTGCCTTACTTCTCTTCTGATTTTTTTTCCCTTGTAATTGAATTTCTGTTTTGCATTTAGGAGCAATATTTTGCTGCGAGGTTGTAAAAAATAAATTTTGTTCTTAATTTTCACTTTAAATAACTTTTTCAGCTAATAAATTGTTATTATTTAAAAATTATATAAATAGTTTTAAGAAACTAAATGCTTGGATGTATTCTGTTCTCAAATATTGTGCACTTTAAATCCTGGGCATGGGTTGCTGTTGAATAAAACTGAAATGTTATAATTATTATCAATTAAGTTATATCGCAACATTACTTTTTTTTTTTTTTTTTTTGTACAGTGAAACCTGTGTAAATTGGCCACTTGTGTGCAACACTTTAGTGGTTAACTTAGACAAGTGGTCAACTTATAGAGGGTGATGATTAAAAAAAAATTTTATACCTGAAAAAAGTCTTCAACTTGGATAAGAGATCGACTTGACAGGTTTTACTTTAGCTTGAAAAAAGCAACAATAGTTAATACTTTTGAACTGAAGGTAACAAAAGTAGATTAGAAAAACAGTGAATTATTACCGTGGTTCTGTCATCATGAAACTTACAAAGCCATTGAGCTATTGTACTGTTTCTGAATCCTACTATAAGTAACAAAAGACAGAAAGAAAAATGAGGGAATAAATACTAGGCAAAAATGTGTAACTTTTAAAACTTCATTTACTCATCTAGGTACGAAAAATCGAGTGGGTTAATTGCTATGTTGCACGGTTATTACCTACTCATACATACTTTTAAATTAATTTTGCAACAATTTAGTTCTTTCTCTGCTATGCACTATTCAATGTAAATATTTATGAAGAAGGAAAAATTAACAATCAAGAGCAATTAATCCAAGGTGGGAGCTAACTGCCCTCAATTGGGATCTGCTAAGCATTACTCTGAGAGGTACTAGTAGCTTGTGATAAATGGTTTGGTGACTTCTGCTGAAGTTGATGTCATTAAATACGGATTTCTTACTTACAGTTTTATATAAATAAGCATATATCATGATGATATCATCATTATTTACTCTAAGTTAACTGTTTTCATTCCATTGCATTAACATTTATATAGCATGACAATAAATTTTTTATTTTTTTATTTCAGACATGTGATGGCAGAATTAATTGAAACTGAAAAAACTTACGTAACAGAGTTAAAAAGTATTTTAAATGTAAGTTGAAATTTTAAAAAACAATTTTGAAATTAATACTTACTGATATTTTTTACTACGTCTTTCTTTTTTTTAAAAAATGTATTGATGCCTTTTAGGTATTTTATATTTTACAATCTTTTTAGTAATGATTGTTTATTAGCAAAAAGTACAAAATGGTATCACCATTAAGTATATTGGAGTCTACTGTTCATGTCCTCTGCTGTTAAAATCCACAATAAATTTCAATGAATTTCACAAATCAGCTGAGCAAGAGAAAATTATGTACTCATTTAAGAAATTTTTTACTTTTTACTAGGGTTACATGAAAGAGATTGAGAATCCTGCCTTTAGAGACCTTGTGCCTACCGTTCTCTTTGAGGAGAAAGAAACCCTTTTCGGCAACATGGAGGATATTTATGCATTTCATAGCAAGTGAGGAGCATTTTCTCATTCATTGCATGCGTTAAAATGTAATTTCAGAGTACTATTTTGATGGCTGAAGCCTCAATGTTCCACTTGATACATGTATCTCAAAGTAAGAAAATGCCAAGTTACATTATTATTAAAATTTTCTTTTTTATGCTAGTTCCCAGCTCCATCCACAATTTTCCGTTTCCTTGATAAATTTATCACTCATGCATAGTACTGATATTTTCTGTATGTTGACACATTTAGAATTAAACCTAAAGGTATTTCATTTCCTTACATTGCATGAAGCTATTTCTATGCAATATACTGAGGCATGTTAAAATCTGAGAAGCAGAGACTTAGGGCTTCTTTATGTGATGCATTTGTGTAATAAATTTTAATGAAAATGTCAAGTTTGTTTAAAATTTGCGATTTCTATTCAGGTTTTTCTTGGTGCTTTTTTGGATCCCAAAACGAACCCTTCACCAAAATTATTGTAGCACAAATGATTCCTCCACCCCTCCAGAGCAATGATGCCCTTTTAAAAGCTATGGAACATCTCCCTTAAATGGTCATTTAATTTGAAAAGACATCCCTGGTAAAAAAAAAAAAAAAAAAAAAAACTCTAAAACACCACCTAATTTTTCCAGTGGCCCACAATGAGTGCCTGTCCCCTTTCGAGGGCACCCAAGGTCTTGTTTTGTACAGTTTTTCTTTTTCATTTGAACAGAATATTTTTAGAGGCTATGAAATGTTAAGAATTATCCTATTTGATTAAGAGTATGAGGATTTGAGGCTGATCAATTTATTTGCGAAGAATTTGTTTTAGGATGAACTGTGTGACAATGTAATTGCCATGCATTCTGTCTCAACAGCTAATAACAATGCCTTTCTTCTTTACAGCATTTTTTTAACAGACCTTGAAGGTTGTAGTAGTACTCCTGAGCTAGTTGGAAAGTGCTTTGTTTTAAGAGTAAGTATTTGGAGCATTTAGGTAATGTTTTCGTAAAATGTGTGATTCATTTCACTTTGTTTACTGTTATTACTTTATTCACATTTTGTGATTTTTCCTACTCTCAATGTTGAAGAGTATTTTAAATGGATACAGTGTAATAGCTTTTCAAAAAATTCCCAGTAAATTCATAAATAAGAGAAAGATTGATTCATTATCAATGTTCAGAACTGCAATCATACAAATTCAGTGCTTTATCTGCAGTATTTATTTTTACTGTTGCTACTGCAAACATCATATCTAGCTAAAAAATACAGCATTTTTCTTCAAATATTAATATTGCTTTCAAAAACACCAACATTTTTTTAATTTGAAAGTGCTAAACTCTTTATTTAGAAACTTTGATAAGTCTGATAAAGTTTGATTTTTAGTAGTGTGGTAAAATATGAATTAAGTAGTGTGATAAAATATTTTCTAATACACGTAAATGAGTACATGCTTCTATTCTGCTGAGCTGTTAAAATATACATCGATTATTTAATATAAGGCAACAAAAAAATCATGTAGTGCACACATCAGATTTTGCCCTTCATTTGCTGGACCAACCTTTAAAAAAAAAAAAAAAAAAAAAAAAAAAAAAAAAAAAAAAAAAAAACATTTACTCATATTAATGCTCTAAAGAGGTACTCTCTCATTTCAATAACCTAATGCAACAAGAATCAATAGAATAAAGAATCAAAATGAAATTTTACTGGGCGTGTAGATTTTGAAGCAAATGTGCTTGGTAACCCTCCCCCCTCCCTGAAACAAAAGTCTGGTTATGGCCCTGATATATTTTACCAGTATTTGTTATGTAATGTTGCAGTAGTGTTATGTAGTATTACAGAGTGTTGCCATATTCTGTTCTGAAAGAAAAAAAAAACTTCTTTACTAATGTAGCTATCATATTGAGGGATAAAAAGTCTTTTGAGTCTTCAATCGATTTATAAAAGGATATAGTATGATAAATCTTTTTAAGATTTTACCCATTAATACAGTTAGCATAGCTGCATAATTAAATTTTTTTATTGTACTGTAATTATGTCATTGCTGTGGCTAAAAGGTTAACACACAGTTGGGAATTTGGAAGTAAAATACCATTTAAAAATGCTTGCTTTTTTACATTTATTTCTCTTTTCCAGAGTGAATCCTTCCACAAGCTGTACAGCATATATTGCCTCAATAAACCAAAGTCTGAATCCCTCCGTAGACAATGTGGCGATGACAATCCCTTTTTCAAGGTGAGATAGTTTAGTTTAACTGTTGATGCCAAATCGGTTTTTCTAGTAAAGGATTTATTTTTCTAACACACACATACGAGTTTACATTTATGTGCGTTAGAAAAATAAGAAGAGACCCTGGTGTGATTTTTTTTTATAATGTCACACTTTTTCTACTCTAGTATTAAGGTAGACAGTTGGTCTTTCATAATTAAAATTTTACTGACACAGGTTTTGGCATGCTATAGATTAATTAAGATGTTTAATATGAAACTAGTTTGGCCACCTTTCCTTCGTCTAACAATAAAACTCTCTTCATTTTGTTAAAATTATCAAATTTGTATCCAAATTCTATTTTATTTTGTTAACTGATTTGAAAACACTTGCAATGTGTAGTATCTTCCTTTGAATGGGACCTGTAAGCAATACATTAGTTTTTGTCCTGGATTTTTGCTAAGAAAAAGATTGGCAGCTCGAGGCACGATTATAGAGCAATAAAATGAAGATATTGTGGAAAATAAAGATTATTTGCTAGGAAAGCCTCTTTGTTAACCGAAAGTGGGAACCAGCTAGAGGTTAGGATTTAGAACCTACAAAATACTCTGATTTTTATCCAGTAATTAAGTAATAACTAAATTCAACAAAATGTAGTAATGAAGTAAAAACTAGAGATGGAACAAAGCTTCGGCCGGGTCGAAGCTTCGGCCAATTTGCCCAAATTGCCGAAGCTTTGGTCTGGCCGAAGCATGAGTTGTGATTCGGCCGCTTCGGCCTGAAATTTATGCAGCGAATGAAAGACAAGTAAAAAAGAATGCATGATAGGGTAAGTGTTTCAGTAGTCGGCCACAATGACATGAAACTCCTCATAAATAGTAGTACATTTTTAATTCAAAATTAGATGTGACGCATTCACACATTCATGTACTTATCCTCAATCATCAATCAGTGGCAGTTAAGTTTTGCGTACTTTTTCTTGAATTAGTAATGAGTCATTTCATTTTGAATGGTGTGCCCGTCATCCAAGATTGCGATTCTGCTTATTTTTCAGGTAAGATGATTCTGTGGCCGACTACTGGAACATTTACTAGTGTTGACAACAGCTTGGATTTAACATATTTTTTTTTTTTTTTTAATTTCTGAAACAAGTAGATGATTCACTATCAGAAATGTTCATCCTTGTAAAGTTTTACCTTGTTTTTGTTACTGTATTGATAGCTGAAAGTTCTAGGTTAGCCAAGATCAACAAAAGATCTCTTAAATAGCCTACTACTGGTGCTTTTAACCTACTATTTTTTCGAATTCACCAAAAACTGAAGCATTTTGCATTAAGAATATTAAGATAAATATATAACACAGCGTAAATAGTTGTAGATTGGGTAGTTCTATGGTATAATACATGATCATATCAGTTTCTTTATTATAAAACATCAACTGAATTGCAGACTGAGCTTTTCATGTTCCAAGTAGAGCTTCCTACTACTAATTTGCAATACAAAAATAGTAATGTCGTCTGTTCTTGTACTAGCAGTACAAAGCAAAACAAAACAAGGAAACTTTTAATTAGTGAAATTAATTTAAGAATGACTCAGTAAGCTGAAAATGTTGTGTAATACTAAGAACATTAAAATAAAAACAACCAAAATAAAAATTAACTTTAATTAATAAGAATGCCACAGTAAGCTGAAAATATTGTGTAACGCTAACAATATTAAAACATATGGAGAAAAGTATAAAACTCTACGCATTTATTATGCATTTAATCCAAAAACTTTAATATGTGCGCCAGCCGAAGCTTCGGCCATTAGTTGGCCGAAGCTTCGGTATTCGGCGCTTCGGCCAAATGCCGCTTCGTTCCATCTCTTGTAAAAACGTTAATATTTCGGAAGAAAATGAAAAATGCACACTCAAAACTAGAAATAATTTACTTTTTTGAGTGAAACAAAATCAATTTATATCTTAAAATTTAGTTGTGTATCATTTGAACCTTTAGTAAACATGTGAAATGTATGTAAACTGAAATTATGGAATGTTCTGACTGTCCACTTTAATTTAGCAACCCATTTTAATATTGACTTATAGGATGATAAGGATGCTAGATAAATGTTTCTTACTAAGAATTTCTGGGTCATTCTATTTGCTGTCAGTAAAATAGTGTCATTCACTCACTTGCTGAATCCAAAATGGAAGATTATTCCAGTCATAATTGCTTCAGTATATTCAGTGATAGTGATTGAAATCTCTCATCTCAAAATAATTGGTGTTGTAGTATGAACTGACTGTTGTTAAAATTTTTCTATCCACAGGAATGCCAAAGAAACCTTGGTCACAAGTTGCCTCTTGGTGCTTACCTGTTGAAACCTGTCCAGCGAATTACGAAATACCAACTGCTATTGCAAGTTAGTATATCACTTTGTTTTCAATTATGATTTTCTTAAATGACAAATTTAGCCTAAAATAACTTTTTTGACCTGAAAAAAATCAGCATTTATGAAAATAAGTTTCTGGTAGAATAGGAGTGTTATTAGAACCTACGAATTTATTTTTATTGCCCCTTACTATCTCTATTCTACATGAGTTTACGACACATTTATTAGTGTGATTTAAATTCTGTTTGATCATAATTTGTTGTTGTTATACTATCCTATTGACAAAGATTGAACAGTCTTGCATGTTGAGTGATTGATCTGTGTAGTGAATAAGAAGTTATGATGTATACATTTTTAAATCCTAATGAGTAGTAAAATATTGTTTTAGTTGAGTGTAAGCTGTAATACTTACAATGACGCATGCAATTCTCAGTCCTACTTCATCAAAACATCCGTAGTTTCAATCTATAAACTACTGACTGGATTTTAAATCTTATTTCATTGCTTCATTCTTGATTTCATTCAAAATCTCTAAATAAAAAAAATAAATGTCTTAGAATTTTATGAAACATTTTTGTGTGAAATTGCATCATAAAGAGCTGTTATTCCTTCAAAAATTTTAAAACTAGAATCTATCAAAAACTTTTGAACCCTTTCAAATAGTTTTGATTCAAAGTACTCCTTTTCAGAATGAAATTTTATTTGAAAAATATCCATTATCATTTAATTTGAGTGCTGTACAGTCAGTCACTTTATATGCTATCTCAGTACTCGTATAAATGTTTATTAGCAGATTTATGTAAAATTTATTAAACTATTGGGATGACTCTCATCTGATAGAATACCTTTATCTCAAAGCTCAAAATATGCACTAATAAAAAGGTTCCCTGTAACATGTGAATGTTATTTTAATTTTTGAAAGTTTCTGTGTTACAGTATTCCCCCCTCCCCTTAATTTTTGTGATATGGTAAATGTTTAACGTTTGTACCATTGTTTACTCTTGCAGTGTTTTTAAATGTAACTTTTATTTTAGGACCTACTTAAATTCTGTGAAGAAAGCATTGTTGAGCTTAAGGAAGCCTTGGACACAATGCTGACTGTGCTCAAATATGTCAATGACAGCATGCACCAAGTTGCCATCACTGGATTTCATGTAAGTTACGCAGGTTGCAAAATTTTTTGCTGCATGCTATAAGTGCATATCAACTGTATTATTTCTTTCTATCCGCATAATTCTGGTTGTAATCATTGATTCTGCCAATTAATTTAGAATAATCTTGAAGCTTAGATCAGAATATCCTAATTATGCCTTGTTAGTGTTGCTAATTCTATCCAGTATTTTGCTGTAGAATTAGTATCAATATTTTAACTAGAGCCATGGATAGTTAAGTGGATTGAGCGTGAGACTCAAGTTTAGAGCTGGTCGTTACCCCTATATAATTATCAAGTATGTGTTAATTAAAGCCATGGGGCTTTGTAAGTCCTGTGCATAGGTCGATTTAGGCTGTGAATTCTGGGGGTGCAACAAACCAAGGTTTCCGCCCCCCCCCCCCCCCCAAAAAAAAATCCCGGGACGAACCAAACAGAAATTTTAGTTATCAAATCAAGCTTTTTTTTGGCGCATGGGGATGGGGCGGAGGCGTAAAGTTAGTAATTTTTAGGAGGGCGTCCGTGGAGGTCTGGGGCGTTGAGAACCTCTGAACTGCATAATATGTTGTATTTTTAGGTTTTCTTTCTAGTGAATTAAGTTGAATTGTTGCTATGTTATTTTCCAAAATGTTTCCAGATGATATACGCTTAGTTTATTTTTTTCAAAATGTAAGCAAAATGTTGGGGGTACAAGGCATTCCCTGGCACCCCCGTAAGTTTGCCTATGGTCCTGTGTTTGT
>JAXGGA010011955.1:0-40533 GCA_038373865.1 Uloborus plumipes | reverse complement strand
CGGTGCCCCCATGGGGCCCCACGGCCTAGATTGTGCATCACTGGTGTAGGGAAACACATTTGCTAAAAGAAAAGAATGGCGCAATTTAAATTGTTTTTTGAGCGGTGTGAACATGTGTTTAGCCATGTGCTAAAATATTGCTTTAAAAAAAAAAAAAAAAGCAGTCTCTACACAAAGGGAAAAGAGAAAATAATTTCAGCGTGCGCTAATGGTTTCTATGTACCGCTACTACTGGTTTTCCTGCATGTTCATGATTCATCCAGCCATGATAGATTAATGATGTGCTCTGAATACAAACACTTATTGAGAGGTATTGATGAGTTTCGTTTCTGGCAATCATTAGTTTTGCGGGAATTGCTTTTGTGAAGGAGATTTTTTGTCAACAGGATTCCTGATTGGAGATTTTTTTTTCTTCCACGGTTTTCATCAGTTTGTGTTTTTTAAAGTTATGGATTGCTTTGTGTCTGTAATCGTGTTTGATTCTTATTCAGACAATCATGTAAGCCACTTAAACCGTCATTACGTTCATTTGCAGGAATTCAAGCTGAGGCAAGTGTTTCGAAGCGGGGAAAGAACCGATTTCTTCTTTTTTTGGTTTTGGGCCATTCCTTGAAAACGCCGCCATCGTGTCCCGCATATGACGCTCATATATTTCATCAACAACTAGTCATTTTACTAGATAATGAACAAAATTTTTTGCCTAAGAAATCCCACATCTGTTTGTGATTTCTTAACCAACAAAATTTCGTCTATTACCCTTTAAAACCACTCCTTTTTAATGAAATACATGAGCGTCGCGTGCGTGACAAGATGGCGGTTTTTCCGTGGAACCCTTTTGCGTTTTTGATACTAGGTGAGGTGTTTCACTTGTATTTGCATCACGGTTTTTTAAAAATATTGGTAAGTTGTGTACCCGGAAAGAAGACGAGTCTTTCTGGAAACAATCTTATCCTTTTTTAAATTATTTGTTTCGAAATTTGAATAACTTTTTTAAATGAACGATGTCATTCGAATGAACGAGGTAAAAAAATGAAGGATCCATTGAGGGGACATGTCATTAATATGAGCGACATTGCCCGCTTCTATTTCCTAGCAATGTCATTTCTAGCTTCAGACATATATTGCCAATCCTAGTAAGCAAATACCATACATTGAAGGATTCCTCTATTATGGTCAAAGATCTTTTCTGAATCCCTAACAGGAGAAAATCCAGGTTTCGTAAGTGATTTTCGTCGTTAGGTGCCTTGATCTTTTTTTTTTTAAGGGGGGGGGGGGGTGAGATGTGACAGTTTGTGACAAGGGGGCGGTAGGGAGGTGCGGACGGGTTAACAGGAAGTGTGACTTCACATATTTTTTGCAACAAAATTTTTATAAAAAATAGCTTGACGTGACTACGGGAAGGGAGAGGGTGAGTTGAAGTCTGACACTTTATAAAAATTAGGAGGGGTCAAAAATGGGACATCATTTATGGACTTAATGTTCTTAGTTTCGCTTGAATATCCCAATCCCATTTCGTGGTACCGCTTGTATGACTCATTGGGTAGGAGTAGGTGTGGGAAAAAGACGCGCCAAAAAAGGCGCGGCGAAATGGATCGGATGCGACCTTTGCTCTTCGTTCATCCTCTCTTCGGCTCTAATTAACACTTCGAAATCAACATTAAATATCCGATTTTTGACCTTAACACTTTGTTCCGCCGTCATTCTATCCTTGTCCGTTTTTTTTTCTTCTTACTTCTTCTGTAGCTTTCTTCACGCGTCCTCTAATGGTGAGTGTGCAGTTTTCCTTAGTTTACTTCCGTTCTCTTGGCATTTGTATAAATGGTCCCTCGGGGGTTGTTAGTTTTGGCGATTGAGCATTTTGAGACTATTGAGTTGCATTGTTTGTGGATGAAACTGATGTGTTGATATTTCATTTTAGATTTGGGCTCCACAGTTTTTGGAGACTAGAGTTTGGGAGATGAACTCTTAGGAAACCGGGCCTTTACGGGGCCTCCCTTCTGAACTTTGAGCGCAGAAACGACGTGAGTCCAGTGACTGACGTTGTTTATGCACCCAACGCTAGAACGAGCATGACTTTCTAAGGGCGCGCAAAAATCGGATCGTTCTCAACCATCTGATTTCGGTACTATTAAGAGGACGATTCGTAAACATGATTGGATTTACACACCTAAAGCACTAACGCAGCCAGAATGTTCTTGGGGAGGGGGGTGATCAAAACAATATTTTCTCGAGTAAAAGTCTACTGTATTAGATTTTCAACAATGTTTAAACCAAAGTCTGTATGGTGCAGAGGCGTATTTGGACGTGAGGCCGCCCTGGGCTTTTGAAACTGGCCGCCCCCCCCCCCTTGAGGTGTTGAATTTCAGAGTTGTAAAAAAAAAAACTTTTTTATTTACTTGACATAAAATGTATTTTCAAGGTAAACCGTGCAAAGCCCGGCCACACAGCTAGTTAATTATGAAATTGGTTGGTTGTTAACAACCAGCCAATTGGTAAAAATTCGTCTTTTGTGAATCTCAACTTTTACTACTACAAATCTGCTCTTACATTATTATAAATCAACAGTTTTAGTACTTAATTACATTAAGAACTTTCTTTCGAAATTTAAAACAGTTCTTGAAATAAATAATCTTTACATATTTGTTTCAAAAATAGTTTTAAAAATTTTAAAAACTTGTTTAAAGATTTAAATGGGAAAAAAATGTTACTAGACCTTATCAACAACTTGCAGTTGGAATAAAGTAAACGAATAACGAAATAACAATAATATTATCTCCATTAGCAAGCACTGTATTAAATAAACCGTAAGGACCCGTTTATTACGAGTACTCGGATTTAACGAGCAACATGTTACGGCTCCTTCGTTCTCGTTATAAGCGAGTTTGACTGTAGTACCAAAGGCAACTGAAAATATTAACTCAGATCAGTAAAATTTTGCACATATACTTATAATAACATGAGGCAACTTTTTTGCACTGTTGGAAATTTGAGATAAAAAAAAAAAAAAAAAAAGCTAAAAACATTGGTGAGAACCTAATAAAGGATTTCAATTACTGAGATGATATTTTGCGTGGTACATTACATAACCTCATATTAAGCTGAATTTCGCGAGCCAGAGTACATGTAACCTTTAAATGCAATTAAATTTTGCTAGATAACACAGGAAAACACGCAAAAAAGAAAAAAAAAAGAGAGTAGGAAGTAATTTTGAAAGCCTTGCTTTACATCCTTTTTCCAGTTTAAAAAAATTAATTCATTAATTTAATTTTTTTTTAAATGCACTTAAAAAATAAATAAATGTCTGGAAGAGCACCTTTTCCCCAGCACACAGTGTTTCGATTAATGTTAGCTAGCTGGACAAAATTATTTTTCGTCATCTCTATCTCTATCTTCTCTATCTCTACTAATAATAAAGCTGAAAGTTTGTCTCTCTGTCTTTCCTTCTGTCTGTCTGTCTGTTATGCGCGTAGCGCCAAAACCGTTCGGTCGATTTTTATGCCACTTGGTACAAAATTAGTTTGTAGCATGTAGTTTTGCACCTCGAAGCGATTTTTCGAAAATCCATTTCGTTCTTTTTCTATTCGAATTCTTAGCGGAAATTCGATAAAATAGGGAAGAAATATTTTATACACATTTTCAAGTCTTATGTCATTCGAAAGCTTGAATTTTTCTGCACAAAATGAAGTTTTTTCGAAGTTTCTACGATCATCAGGAGAGCTGTAACAATTGTTTTTAGAATCCCGGAATTCAAGGCTTACCTTCAGTAAAGCAAGCCAAACGATTCTAAAATGGTTAATGAAATGAATTATTTTATCAACGGAAATCAACTTTTCATGCTGTTACTATGGTTACGTGTTCATACTTATTTTTGTTTCGTTCTTTTTCCAGGGTTGCCAGAAGTAGTATTTTTGATACTACGGTAGTATTTTTTCGGCCCAAATAAGGAGCGTAGTATTTTTCTGGCCACCCTGTTTCCAATATACTAATGACTTAATTAAAAGATTTGGCGGATTTTTTTTCCATTTTTATAGATTTCGCATTTCAGCAATATTGATTTTGGCAACGTTTAGAAACAGTAGTAGGAGCGTCTATCGCCCATTTAGCGAGAAAGGGGTACCCAAAGCACAAAGATTAACCAAATATCGTATAAATTGTGACATTGCAACGTTCTTTTTAAAGTGTTTCATTTCGGAAAATGTATTGTTTTGTTTTTAAAGCTGGGAAAGGAAACTTTCTTCTTCTTTCAAATTTTGGTAAGATTTCTGTTGGTTTCTGTGAGCAACAAAATTGTTCTTATTTTCTCTTTTGGCTTATTTTTGTGCATCTCCAGTTGGGGTTTCATTTGAATGTCACAAGGGGATGCTTTACCCCTTTTTTGGAGTTAATCAGTGTTAATTTCAATGCAGATGAATTGGCGCGACCACTTGGCGATATATCGCCAAGCCTTTGGTCGCGAAGTATTTGTCGCCAATTTGGCGACATATCGCCAAGTTGGCGAATTTTTTTTTTTTTTATTTGGACTCAATTTGGCGCTATTAGCGATATTTTGCCAATTTGGCGACAAATTTGCGATTTTTTTAAAAACTTTTTTTGGGGGGGTTCAATTTGGCGCTATTGGTGATATTTTGCGAAAAATTCACTGAATGATGTTAAAATCGGCGATATTTTGGAGATTAATCATTGTAAAACATTTTTTTGCATTGTTTCGTGGCAAACTAGGGATATAAATGTTTGAATTGTTATCTTACTCCCTCCAAGCACTATTTTAGCACTTAAGGCATCTACTAAGAAATGTACACGTAAAAGGAAGTAGTGTAGGGCCCATACCAAATTTTTATATCATACTTTGAAGGAATTGTAGTTGAATTATAACTAAAATAGAGTATTTTTTCTGCTATATTAATTATTTTACAAATGAACTTTTAATTTTATACCACGGGCAAAGCCGTGCGGGTACCGCTAGTTTTTACATATTTCTGGACAAGAGCTCAAATTTTTTCCATGTTCTTCCTACATTAGTAGAACCTTGAAATGATATGAAAGGTTGCGGCACAGCACATTCAACTTCGAATTTTGTTTTTGTCAAGCCAGTTTGCATTAGTTGCCAAAAAACGCTGCTTTGATTTTCCCGCAGAGACCCATTTATCAGAAATTTTGGAGGAATAGTTAGCTAACTTTTTCTTGATTTTTCTTTCAGAGTTCTATGTAAGGTTTTCAAAATTAAATTTCGAAGAAAAGATTTCTAAGAGAATATAATTTTTTTCTTCTTTTGGGAGCTTCAACCATTCTTTAAAGAAATCCCTCCTTGAAAGAAAGTACTCTAGAAAAAAGTATGTTGTACTCGAGTGCGCTGCCTATAATACGGCTTATTAATAATGGGAAAGGTGCAGCTACTGTCTGTTTGCGTTTTGGGCGCCTGGCAAGGTCGGACGCTTCCATCTGAAAAAGGGGAGTTAGGTTTTGGATGCGCACTACCCGATGAATTCAGCTTTAATTCGCTCACTACTTCCTCGTTGCTTTTCCTCCCCATTTCGAAAAAGTCCAAAGAGACTTGGAGCGTGCGCAGATGAGGTGGAGGTCGCATGAAAAAATTTTATACAGTACTGTATACAGAAAATTTAGCCCGGGGACAAACGGGGACAAGTGTTTCCCGTCACGTGAAAGTTTCGAAACATGCAAAAATATTTTGTTCATCTTAAAATGTTTTCCTTAATATTACTTAATTATCAGATAGAATACTTTAATTAGGCAAAACTCGCACTTACCAGTATAAATAACACCCATCTTGAACAATTAAATCATATAAAATTCGGAAAGTTTAAATTTTATCTACTTAAAATGATGTCTAGAACTCAATTGCTGTGTACTAAAACAAAGAGATACGTAGCTTCAGCCCTTCATACTCACCTGGCGGAAGTGAGTTAGATATAAACAAATAATGAAGCATCATGTTTTGGTGTATTGTTGACATTATCTCAATGCCGAATTTCAGAATTTCGAACTTGACTTTTGTCCACCTAGCTTACACTAATCGAAACACTGTGCAGCAGTTCAAATCAACCTTTACCCAATTTTACAGCTACAGGTTAGCACCTATAGCTAGCTGTAGGGTCTACTAGACACGGCAAAAAGACATTTTGTACGTTTGAAATGTCGTTTTCAAGTTCGTTGTCTGCAGGTCTCCTGTGAAATTTTGCTCTTTAGTTAAGTCCTTAAATTGAGTTTAACTTATGATTTTTTGACTTAATTAAGAGCCCTTATAACTCCTGCCCCAATATAACAGAGAAAATTAGAATAAACTCCGTCTTGAGCAAGAAAAAAAATATTTGTTTTCTTTTTTCAGGATGATTTTAAATGTTAAGAGGTTCAGGAATTTTATCATCCCCCAATAAGGCAGTCTTTGTGAAGTTTTTGCTCAAAAATAATTATAAAAAAAGTAATTAGAAACAGAAAAAACGCTCTAAGGTACAAATCCCCCCCTCCCTCCCGGGTTAGAAGTACTTTGTTTACTCAGTTTTCAATGTTGCAGCTACCAGTGGCGTAGCCAGAGCGTTCATACCCCCTCTCTCCCCCACAAGCTAAAAAGGTTACATGTAAGTATACATATCGCGTTTTCCGACTCTTTAATTCAAAAAAAATTTCAATTTCCCAAACGAAATACTTCTCGCTACGCCTATTGGTAATGCTATGCGCTATGGGATCTCCTGTACACAGGAGAGCCACAGACACAAGTTCACAATTTCTTTGACGTTACTTCTAAAAAATACATGAAGTTTGCTTTTTGTTAATAAATATCATATAGTTTATTCATTCTGGCACTACTAGATGTTTATCTCAGCTATTGAGTGTTGATTAGGACAAGGAACGTTGACGCCAGTGGACATCTATCCTTCTAACAGGAAAGTGATTAGTGAGATGATCTTGTAAATAACTCTCGTGTTAATTGGAAGTTTCTCATCAGAATCCAAGTGACAGTGCGGTTCCTGCGGTTCACACGATGCAGCAAAAAATTGGTTTTTCATCTGTTTCTATTCCCCCCCTACCCGAAACCACCCGAGGTCGCTCACTGCTGAGAATAGAAGGGGTCTGAGAAAGAGACAGCAATAAATCATCGTGGAAAAGGATCCAGTGCTGGCAGCTCTTTGTACTTTGGCTTTGACTTCGGACGCCACCAACTCGATGAACTTTGTCCATATTCACCGCTGCGCCCTGCCAATACAAGGAAAAAAATGTGGCCGCTGCCGCCCTGGTGACTAAAAAAAAAAAAGGTTATTCTCGCTGCCGATCCGCCCTGCTGTCTAAAAAAAAAAAAAAGGTCTTCACTTTGCATGGAAAAAGTGCCGCCCCTCCAATTGTGCCGCCCTGGGCTATAGCCCATTAAGCCCATACGTAAATACGCCACTGGTATGGTGTTGTCCCTATTTCCCCTTCGCTGCGCCCCACTGACCTGCTAAATATGAAGAGCTGTGTGCTCAGACCAATAGCGGCTTTCACGTCACCAAGCTACTCTCCTTGGACATAAACAAATTAGATGATTGGTGATAGGACTTATACAAAAAATAAAAAATGCTTAAACAGAGAATGGCGAGGGGAAAATGTGCAGAAAGAGATAAACTTTAAGTTTATCCCCACTCGATACAAGGAGTTCCCCCATAACTTTAAGGGAAAAGGGGTTATCGCGGCACATAATTTCTTTGATTGGAGTTTGCTAAGCTGCTGAAGCTTACTTCCCGAAAAGTCGCTTTTGCTTCAAGCCATGCCCTATCCTTCAGGGCACGTTCCAACCAACATAAATAAAATGGAAAATATCAAGAAGGTGATTGTATGTAATCCTGAAAGAATTTTTGTGATGAACTATTTAACTGATCAAAAACTTTACATGATGGCAGAACATGTTCTATTTTAAGAGATGTACAAATTTTTTTTGTTCCTCTTTTATTAGTGTAGATCGCTTCTCAATTTTTGTAATAACCTTCCACTGTTGTTGATAACCCATATTCCTTATACTGTAAAGTTTTAAAGTTCTTTATTTATTTTGATTTCGTAATTTTTTTTAAGCCTATTGAATGCAAAAACAACATCAGTTAAAATTACATTTTAAATTTTTCTGAGCCAGATTTAAACTGAATCTATGTAGTTTTTGCATGATAGCAATATACATGCATGTTTTGATGCAGGAAAAAAATAATTGTTCAATTATTTGAAAATTTGGAGGAGCTATGACGTTTTTTGTCTCTCTTGAAAAATTTGAAATTCTTGACTGATGTTGTTTTTGCACTCACCGATTCAATTCTGTTTAGCAATAAATTTATCGTGGAAAAGGATCCAGTGCGGGCAGCTCTTTGTACTGTGGCTTTGACTTCGGACGTCACCAACTCCATGAACTTTGTCCATGTTCACCGCTGCGCCCTGCCAATACAAGGAAAAGAATGTGGCCGCTGCCGCCCTGGTGACTGAAAAAAAAAAGGTCATTCTCGCTTGCCGATCCGCCCTGCTGTCTAAAAAAAAAAGGGTCTTCACTTTGTATGGAAAACGTGCCGCCCCCCCCCTATCGTGCCGCCCTGGGCTATAGCCCATTAAGCCCATACGTAAATACGGCACTGGTTTTGCTTATGAAAGACTTGCATGACGTTGGTGTTAGTGTACATAACTCAACTGTTTGTTGGTGGCTGGGGAGAGATTTTCTTTTTTTCTCATTAATTTGCTCAAGGGTGTAAGTAGCTCAATTATTGTGTTCATGGAATAATTTTCTTGTTAATTTATGACTTCTTAGAGTGCAATAAAGGCTTGCGAGTAAATTTTTTATACCTATCTAAGCACACCTACGAACTTAACAATCAGTTTTGAGCAAAATAAATTATCTTCATTATGACCATGGTGGGTTGATATCGATTTATCATCTCGAAAAAAATCTTTGATCGATGAGTCAAAATTACATGCCGTAACTGTTAATTCTCCTAATTGTCTCGGTGGTTAACACTTGAATTGAAAAATTAGTTACTACAATTGATGGACGCTATAGTGGAATTCGGTCGATTATTTTGAAGGGGGGAAAAACTGCAACTTAAAACTTAATAACAGCATCGAGCTTGTCTGTGGTAGGGAGGTCTGTGTGTTGGAAAGGAGAGATGATATCTTGAAGTAAATTTGTAGATACTAAGCAGTGAATTAGTGTGTGGGGGAAGGGAGAGATGGTATCTTGATGCAAATTTGCAGTACTAAGCAGTGTATTAGTGTGTGGGGGGGGGGGGGAGAAAGCTGATGGTCGACTAATTGTATTAATTGAGTTGTTTTATTTTCAGTGTTATATTTTAACCTTAAAGTGATCCACGCGTGTAAATTACTTTTACACATACACCTGCTTGACGTTAGAATTGTGACTTACTCAATTTATGTCAAATCATTAGTACGTCAGTTTAGTTTTAAAGCATGGTGCTAACCGGATTATTTCGCTGCTTCGTGATGTGCAGAAACCTCAAATCATTATAAAACGCGGAATTTTAATAAAAACTATTATCAAGGGCTCAGTGTAGTTTTGTATCCTGTTCCCCATGGCGTATTTAAACGAGCCTGGATATCGTTTTAGCAAACTGGGATGCGAGGTGGGGCCTTAGATCCTTTCATGCAATTAATAGACATGGGTGATCTTAAATTGTGATGGGAGAAAGGCATTTGCTGTCGACCAGGACAAATGAAAAATGTTCCGAACAAAAATAAAGCACCCGGGAAAACAACAAAATTAAAATCATTAACTCTCAAATGAAGCATTCCTTCCTTGTATGATACGTGAATGTTTTGCAAATTTAGCTTGAGAAAAATTACTTGCATTCACTAAATGCATTAGAATTGTTTGCTGGGTTTGTTAGTATTAGTTTAACATTTTTTTGGTACTTGTTTGTCTACATACTCAGGAGCATTAATTTTGTTTCATTGTAATTGTTTTCAGATACTATATCTTTTAGGAATATTTTTGGTATTGTTTTACTGCTTCTGCTCTCACATTTTTGCCTTTTACAATGTAAATCGAACGTTTTGAATTGTGATGCAACTGCATCTTAATTTATCTTAGTATGTATATGCTTTAATATACAGTTGACGCCGGTAAATTGAAGCAGTGGTTGATTGAATCAACCGTAATGAACCAAATCGCCAAAAACAGACTAAATTAAAGCTTCATTTAATTAGTTGCTTTTTTTAATCAGCCGCTTTTTTTGGATTAAAACTGTTTAAAACGAACGTGATTCATAAAGCGGAGGCCACTGTAATTTTGTACAGATGAATTAGGAAATTTATTAATGTCCAAAATATTTTTTTTAATTGAGCGGATTTTTCAAAAGTACTCTAAAGGCTTTTTTGTTAATGTTTTTGCAGGCATTCTTTGCTTCGGGACTTGGATTGTTATGGTTAACAAATTCTAGGTTCTAATGATGCATATAAAAATAAAAATGCATTTTTTCTGAATTATTTTTCAAATGGTCGTACAATAACAATTTTCAGTTCACTTTATAGTTTTGTTTTTTTCCCCCGGTACAGATTATCGATTATGTAATATGCGTATATTGTTGATTGGTTAAAAATATCCTTGACTGATAATTTCTAAACCCAACAGTCCTTGGTGATATTTATCTGATTCTGAATTTGTGTTCACCTTAATTGGTTCTAAATTCAGTAATCAGTGTGCGCATCTGATTTCAATGTTCTTTTTTATTCCACAAACTTAAATTAGAAAAAAATAGAGAAGAATAATAAGCTGGCAATGAACTTTAAACTGTTTACACTTGTTATGGAATGTTCACACTTAAAAGCTCTGAAAAAAGACTTGATAAGTAAATCGCGTGTGTGCCACCAACTTATGTTTGCATTTTGATCGCAGAAATCTCACCACGTGTGTAGTTGTTTACTACGGTTCCCTCTCGTTTCTCAATAATAGTAATACTCTTCCATTCATAAACAACGTCACATAGCAACTGCTGCGTCGCCAAGTATCACCAAAATTTGGCGAGTTATCTCATTTCCCCCTGCTTCACGTTATGGTAAACCTACCTCTCTCTCTCGAAAGCGTCTGCGGAGTTTTTGAGGTGACGGTAGCAATCAGAGGCAGGCAGATTGTACGGATGCTTCTTTTCTTCTTTGTCTTTTGCTTTTTCGCGCATTCATTTTTCCTTTTAAATCTCATTTTATCTTCGAAGAGGATGCAATTTGACTTCATTCCCTGCTGGTGATTTGTGATTTTTTTTTCTCCGAACTGAGTTCCTTTTATTAAAGTTGTGCCAAAAGAAGCAATAAGTGTAGAAAAGTTTAGTCTACTGTGATATTTGTTATTCTAAATCGCGATCGCTGTGATGACTTGGCTCCAGAAGCAATAACTTTTATTCTTGAATGGCGGCGTAAAACTTTTCCTTAAGTATTGTGTACGTTTATTCTTCCACGCGGTTTCTATTTTTAAAGACTGGCGCATGTTTTGTGTTGTAAGTGACTTCTGCGAAAAAAGTTCATTTGGAAGATATCACCATTTGAGATGACATACTGGTATAGATCTCCTTCCTCTTAAAATTATGGATTACACCAAATATTTTTTATGAACTTAATTGCTGATGAAACTTCATGACGGATTTTTTTTTTCGCAACGTTAAATTTTTTACTGATATATTTTATATAATCTTACAATTTTTTACTGATCGCAGTTGCGCAAAATTGCGTCGACACTTGGAAATCTAAAGAACTTCGAATTCTAAAAACAGAGTTGTTCGACATAAAATGTTTTTGTTGTGACAACATTTCCGAAAGAAGATTTTGGATTAACAACGCCGACATAAAACGCGGAAGTGGATTTAATAATTCGGCACGCGCTCCAAAGTGTATCCCGGCGTGTTCGAAAACAATGTGTTCGATCATTGTCCTGTCCGTGCTAAAGGAAGTGACCTAAACGAAGACACAAGAGAAGGAAAAATTGCTGTGCGTCGTAACTAACGATTTCTTGTTTTGTGCTGGTTGTTCCTAACACGCGATGAGATGAAGACGACGGGCATGGTATGTTGGAATGCTCCCTTGGACGTCGACTGGCTCGGTGAGTTCTCAAATCACGTCCCTGACATGTGATATGTATCTTTATTGATATCGTATTCAACTGGTGTTTTATTTAAATGTAGTCACGGAAGTTGAATGGAATATATTGGTTCAAAATTTCTTATAACTAAAGAATTCAAACGGGACGCACAAATTTTGGGTTGAAAAAATTAATTAATTAATGAACGAAAAAATATATATGTAATTTGTATTTAATAATACAGGGACAGAAATAAGCAAGTGAAAATGAAGACTTTATATGGTATAAGTACAAATTTGCTTAAGTATATTTAGTGTTCATTCCAAATAAAAATGCATTTCTTAGAAGGATTTCTCAGGCTTTCACTTACTTGGGTAAAATAATGCTTTTTCATTCATAGGAGAAAAACTCATTCTAGGAGTGCATTAGTGGCTGCCATACTTGAAATGTATTCATTAATAATGCTGATTCGAAAAAGTTATGTGACACAAATTGTTGCTAGTTATCGAGCATTCTTCCTTAAAAATCGACTCCCGCTCAAAACAGGACTTAATGTCCACCTTATTGATGAACCAGCCCATCGAAATAACTTTTTACTAACATTTGTTTTGTTATTCAGTTTGGAAACATTAGACAAACCTGATGCTCCTTTTTTAGATTAAAGTGCATTTTTCCATAGGTTATCGTTAGTTTATTATTTAGATATTTTATTTCGTAGTTTTTAAATTTTCAAAAATAACTTATATTTTTTCAGAAAAAAAGCTCCTCATTTAAAATAACCTTTTTTCTTTTTCTTCCAATTTGTATAACACTTGGCAAAGTTCAACTGAAGGCTGAGTTGCAATGACAATTAATAAGCTTCTGGAAGTGAATCAAATGAGAAGTAGAGGAAAAAATTATTTAACATGAATTGTCATTTATTTTAATCAGCCACAAACATTAATATTTTTAAATTTTCACGGAAATATTTTCGGTTACATCAATTCAAATAATTTCGAAAATTAATTTAAATTTTGCGATTTGAAATTAACATTAAATTTTCGGAAGCTTGATTATCGTGTATGCCATGATGGAATGGGAATCGACTATTCTGAATAATCTAACGCAGCGAACAAACCAGCCAAAAAGTGACCTTGCCATCGAATCACTAAACAAAGAAGAAGAATCTATCTCGGAAGCAACAAAGCGTGCTTAGATGAATGATGAACAGTTTTGTCTCTTTATAAATATGGTCAAAAGAAATTTCATTCATTGCAGCATTCTTTGATTCCTTTGATTTTAAAAGTTTTCATGTTAATCTTGCAGAACTACTCTTTTTTTTTTCAAACTTACAGTTCCTCTCTTGAGGCAGGATTTTTGAGTTATCCAACGCAGTCACCCCAAGTTTCGATTTTTTCTCTATCTTTTGAGTAATTAATCCTTGTATAATATGGGCAAATCTATTCTGCCAGCGCCGTAATGCTGTCATCGGGATCTGCGTGTCTTCACAATGCTATCAGGCAGGGGTGCCCATCCCCCGTTGCTCAATGGCGCAAATCCCCCCCCCCCCAAAAAAAAAACTTTTCACAACCCTCTTGAGTTTTTGTATTTTTATTTTTACCTCACTTTTTTATTTTGTTTATATTTAAAAATATTTATTTTTTAAAATTATTTACCATGTAATTATATACATAATTGTTGTTTTTTTTGCATATTATTAATTTTTTAAAAGTACTAATTATGCGTAGCAGAATATAATCCTTTTTTTCCCTTCCAAATATTCCAAGCACACACACACACACACACACAAATTAATAATAAATAAAAAAAATAATAAAGAAATAAAAGAAATAATTTAAATTAAAAAATAAATTAATGAATAATTTAAATGAAAAAAATCAGCAAAAAATTTAAATTAAGAAAACAATAATAAATAAATAAATTAGTTTGGACAATTCCCCCCAAAAATTTTGATGGCGCAACTTGCGCCATAATCCCCCTTGTGATCACTCCTGCAACCAGGTTCAGTTTGCCCCTACTATAGTTTGTTTTCTTCAAATTATTGGGCATTTTTTTTTTCGAAATTCAATTAATTTATGTATTACCAAAAGTAAAGAGAACGGGCTGAGCGCAAATATATCTTGATTTTTTTAAATTCATATCGTTTGCGAATGTCTGCAGTCGCATTTAACAAGGAAACGAGAGAAATAATTAAATCAAAACTCTCAGTGTTGGAAAAACCAAAACAGCTGAGTTTAAAAAAGAAAAGAAAAAAAAAAAAAAAACGAGGAAAAAAAGAGGTGGGCTGTGAGATCACTGCCGAGATCCGTGTGGGGTGGTTCACATCCACCATATGCCACCCATCTGCGAGGTCTTCATACCACCTGATGGAATCAGTGTAACGAAGGGAGCCCTAACACCGGCCTCAAATCATCATCTTAAGTTTCTTTTCTGATATTATTATTATTTTTTTAGTTGTTACTTTAGATATGTTTTCACTTTCACCCGAATTCAGGGTTCATGTCATTTAGCCGTTAGTCTGTGGTATGAGTGGGGAGGGGGGGACAAAAGTTCTCTGCGTAAGACATACATATCCACAAGCACGCACAAGTACACTGTTAAAAATGCAGTGGGCTTCGGTTAATTGAATCAGCCGCTTTAAGGAATTAAATCCTGAAAAACAGAACAAAGTTTAGCTTTATTAAATTAGCTCTTTGTTGGATCAGCCGTTTTATCCTACCAAAACTGTTTAGAGCAAACGTGATTCATATAAGCGGCGGCCACTGTATTATTGTATTTGAAAATCGTGGAGGAATCACCCCTCCTGAACCCACTTACTGGTGTCCAGTACAATCTGTAATTCTTGGAAAAATAGTCAAGAAACCCCAGAAGCCTTGAAAAACGCCGATATATCCTTGATTTTGCTTATTTGCCGGAAAGGTTAGTTGAATTTTGGCAAGATGAACCGAAGTGGATTAAGTATTCGTGCAGGTTCAGTGTTGAATTATTATTATTACAGTAAAATTTGCTGATTATGAGCGTTAAGGGAAAGCTATATTTATTCCTACAGAACTCGTTTTACCGACTGCTCTTAAAAGACGAGTTCCTGAAAAAAAAAAAAAAAATGCTTTGTTTTCTTCATCTTTTCCTACACAGTACCAAAGAAGATGGTTAATTTGTTTTGATTTATTTTATTGTCTCTTGTGGTATTTGTTTTCCAAAAACACTCTTGGCCTGACAAACCTCAACCTCGTCATTCTCATCCCTGGCTTCGAAAAACGTTTTTAGTTTTTCTGCACAAAACAACAAAAGCCACTGAGTATGTGTAGGGTCATCTCAGCTTCAAAGCTCTTCACATTTGTCGTTATCGAAATCGCCGCTTTCGTTACAATCATTCGAGATATCTTTGAGCCCATCCGGATAACTTTGCGTCACTGCATAATTTTTCTAGTAGTATAAAAGCATAAGGAGCAGAAATCTTATTTGATGACTTTGTCAGATGAATGCATCCCTGAGACGTTATATTTCGCAGTTTATATGATTCAGAAATAAAAAAAATATAAAGCGGTGCGAAATTATCCGGCTGGCTCTTAGGTATCTTATTTATTTCATGTCCAAGAGCTTCAATTTGAGTTACAATATCCTCGAAAGTTATTCTTAGTAGTGATAACATTGGCATCAGCAAATGTATAATTTTGTTTCAAATGCCCCTTCAGACTCTTCAAATTAAAAAAAAATGAATTTTGGTTTCTTTTTTTTTTTCGTTTTCGCTTTGTATTTTTTTTCTGCAACTTTTTTTTTTTTTTTGTAAGAATGGAGTTTTAAATTTAAATTTCAACTGATATAGATTGCATTGAAATATTATTTGCAAATTTGCATTATGAGGATGTATCATTAGCGCGTGGTAGCTATTTTTTTATTTTCTTTCTATAAAAGGTTGAAGGCACGAATATTGTACTTTAAAAATAACACAGATGCTGACATCATTTGCATTGATGAAGGCTCTGCTTATAACCCAGAAACATGTGAATGTATCTTTCTTTCATTATTTATTGTTTTTATTTATTTTAACGGCTTGAATTTTCGCATTCGATCAAAACCCTGAATTTTAATTTTGTTTATTTACATTGCTCGATGACCTTTTCCAGCTCTTAACCCGACAACATCAGATCGTAGTGTCCTACATCGCGTGACTCACTTGACGCAAAACTACGACACTTTTACTCAAAAACCCGAAAACAAACCAATTTTAAAGAGCAGCGGGAACTATAAGTGGAGTCGGTTTTGGCATGTGTCCCATTGATGCAATCAACAAGGATAAACGACACGTCGTTTACGACGCGCGTCAAGAGTTTATGGACTCATTTCACCGTTTTCCTTTTGTCAACGGAGTTGTGTATTGACTTAGCAATTACTGAGTCCAACTACTTATGACAGAAGCATCATAATTGCCGAGGAAGAGGCTGAATTTTTTTGAAACTAATTTGAAATATAACATGAAGTTGAAGAAATTACGTATTTAGATAGTGTGTGTGTGCACGTGCGCGCACGCTTTTCTATAAGAAACGATTTTAACTTTATTCTCTCACTAGCACCCACACGGCGATGCCCGTGCATTAAATGGAAGTCAACTGAATAAATTTTAATTCACTCCAACCCTCGGAAGTAAAATTATTATATTCTTTAATTCAAATGTGATCTTTTAAATTCCACTTAAAGTCATGTTAAGGTTTAAATCAATTCGCCAAATAAATCAAAAAGACAAAGTTAAGTAAGTAACAGGCGATATTAATTATTCAAATTTTGTCAATTTTCAAGGCTTATCTCTGTACGCAAATTTAAACCCCAATGTAACTTCAGGGACAAAAGAGCAGTTGATCCAGAAAATGGACCTAGTGTTTCAGTTTTACGTACAGAGTTAAGCCTTGAAAATTGACTAAATTTGATTAATTAATATATCCTGTTCTAATTAACGGAGAGAAACGTGCTAAAACTTTTCTTTTTCAGAAAAAAAATCTTTTCCAGCGATATATAATGTTATGGGGTGGGGGAAGGTTTTCCCCCCTAAATTATGGCGGATACACCAAAAAATGAGACTAATTAATTAATTTAAAAATAACTAATTCGAAATTTAGAATTTGGCCTTCGAGATGCATTACATGGGGATACGTTCGAATTTTTGTGCCAAGTTTCAGGTCTGTAGGTGCTGTGAGGGCTTCTGGCCAGCGGTTATAAACGTACAAACGAACAAACAAATAAAGCCAGTCATCTTTATATATAGAGATTTACGAAAATATTACATACAATTAGATTTTTACCATTCTCCCACATACATTTATAGTATGGGCTATTCATATTAGTACTATATCTTTAATATAAGGATTAAGCTTTCGCCTCTACACTTCCCTTAAAATGTTGTACTTCTGTAAAGTGAAGCATCGATTTAAATGTTCACTCTATATTAGAAAAATACAAGTTCAGTACCATTTCTAAACACTGTTAATAAATATGTACTTCAAAAGTTTTTTTTTTGTGAGCAATGGCCAGTTACATTGATTTTATAGCTAAATTCAAGCTTCCTCTCTTTTTAAAATGTTGTCATTCCTTGTTGTTTTGTCCTCTCATTGTTCCGTGAAACCACATTTGAGAAGACGGAGTTAACAAGTTTTGTTGCATTATTCCCAGGACTTAATTGCATTGGGAGCTCACGGTTACTCAATACTCGTCTGCTGTATTCCGGTTAAGTTTTATGTGAACATCTAAATATTAAACGGAGTAAATGCTTTTTCGTATGAAAATTTCTGAAAACTATAAGGCTCTCGTTCCTACGCTTCTAGTGTTAGAAATTAAGCTCTGATTACCGTAGATAATGCCAATTTTTCCTTACACAATGTTAAAGTTTTTATTTTTGAGCAAGTGAACTTCGCTTCCTCCGAAGCGCAATAAAGATTAGTAAAAAAAAAATGAAACCTTTGAAGTACCTCCTAAAACAATTGACTCCTCAAAATCATCGTATTTGACTCTTGATTTAATTATGCGTTTGTCAGTGCGAAATTATTTGGTGGTTAAAATTTATCATGTAATTTGATTTCTTTCAAGTTTCATGCAAAAAGTCATGTTATGTCCCCCTTCTGTTTCTATTCGTGCAATTCATATCCTTCTTCCTGAGTTATTGAAAATCAACTGTATTTTAACGCGTTGTGTGCCTCGGTCAGCAGGGCGCCCTTGTTACTTAATAATTCCACCATCCAGTCCGGAAGAACGCGCATTCTTGAGTCTTATCTGAGGAAGCAGATCGGCGAGCTCCAAAACAAACCTTAATTTGCCTGCTTTATCGTGTTAGTTGCTGTGCGGGTTCGCATTTAATGCGCTTGCAAGGATGTTGAGGTGGGGAAGGGCCAACAAATTATCCTGATTATGTGATAGGGATTGAAATTATTTTTCAACCTTATTGTCAGGTGTTCTATTTCCGCGCGGTTCCCAATGCATTTTTAATTCACCGATTTGGCTCATGTTTCTTTTGAAATTTCTTGTATACGTTCAGTTAATTGATTACATTCAACCCGTGTTGATTGTAAAAGAAAAGAAGAGGAAGAGCATCTTTTATTGGGTTTATCTGATGGTACTGAAAAGTCTTGTTGCAAAAGTTCAGTAATTTAAAATATTCTTCAAAATGAAAACTTACATTTGAATCAAAGTTTGTAGTTTTGAATAACTTTTTTATTTGAGTCACTCACAAAACAGCCATTTTCAGCTTTAAAAGTTCAGTAAATTTAAATTTGGATGGAAACTGTAAACATTTTATAACGGTAGATATATGCAATGACGTTATGAAAAAATACATCTCCTAAAAAGTGTATTCAAAGTATTTAAATAAATTAATTTCGAAATCTAGAAAGTGAAGGAATGACATAAATTGAAGAAGGATATTATTACCAGAATGAAGCATATTTTCGTTTAAAAGTGATAGCTAATGCTTAATCTAATAAGAAACTCATAATAGTATTTTACAGTAGTAGTGGTTTTTTTAAGGGTAATATTTAAAAGCAGGGAAGAAAATGAGCAGGGGCGAGGTTGTTGCCAAGTTACGTGACTAGAGACCAAGTACAAGAAACATTTAATAATTCATATTTAGAATTTAGACGGATTACGGAAACCAGAGATGTTTTAAAAATAATTTAGCAAAAACTTCGACGTGGTAGACTAAAATTGGGATCATTTTCAGATTCATATTTAATAAGTTATTCAAAAACAAGTTACAGATTTAAGACACTTGAATCGCTCTTCGCTCGCGTTGCTATTTCTCTTTGCATTTATTTTTGCCTTTCTTAAAACCATTTTCCTTTTCAATTTGCTGAAAGCTCGGAAACCTTCTTCCGTCACATTCTCTTTCACCAAAAGCGAGAGTTTCAGAAGGTCACGGTTTCTGCTCCTGTGCGAAAAAAGAACATTTTCCTTCGTCCTTAATCTCCCATAGTTGGACTTAAATCCCGCGCTTGCTCGAATGACCTGCCTTGACTCATAATAGTATTGTCTCTCCTCCCCCCTTCCTCATTATTACAATCGGTAACACGGGCGTTTCCCCCCAAAATCTGATGGGTCTCGCCTGCATGATTTTCAATGGCTCGTGTTTGATAATTTTCTTCTACCAGAAATATGATTAGGAAGAAGTTGTAGTTGGTTCAGAGGCGACTGCGTGCGATATTTCATTGTTAACGGTAAGGGTTTCCACCCAGCAAGGAGGAGTGTGTGTGTACATGAACGAATGAGGACTAGTTCAAGGAGATGTTCTTAGTCAGGTCATTATTTTGTATCGGGAAATTGGGACACGAAATGCTGGTCATAATTCCGGGAATAAATGGGAACAATCTTTTCAAATGCCTTAAAGGTAATATTACCTTATAGAGAACATCCCAGTGGAAGTTTTGGGGGCTTGAAAAATGGTTCTTAGTTGAACACATTCTTTAGAAAAAATGAACGAGATGAATCATTTTCCTGAATATCCCAAAGCTCATTAAATGTTTGATTCGGGATTAAGTATTTATTCATTTTTTAGGGGAACAGTCTAAAAGATTAGCATTAGTTTTCACAGTATTTACGTTCTGAAGCGATTCGTTTCGACATACGTGATAAAGAATTTAAAAAAAAAAAAAAACTAAGTTAAATTTATCAATGCCTTAACATTTAGCGACCAAATGCTTTGAAAAAGAGCACCTTAATTCTATTCCATTTCATTTTAACGATAGAAAAATGTAGCGCATTTTACATCACTGGAGCATAAATGAAATGGAAAAAGTTGAATTCAAAAGATTATTTTAACGAAAAAAGATTTCCAATGTTCAGGTTAATGTGTCATTGATAACATAATACCTAGTTCTAGCACATACTTCCTGATCAAAAAAAAGTTTTAATTATATTGGTACCTTTAGCTCTGTCAAGAGAGAGAGAGAAAAAGAAGAGGGGGAGGAAAAAAAGAAAAAAACGGATCTTTAATTTTCAAAACTGTAATAGGTTTTCTTACATTGCATTTTTTTCTTTTTTTTTTTTTGAAATATTCAACTATATAGTAGTACTGTTTGTGGATTAGCTGAATTTAATAGCAAAGAACGCTTTTCAAAGAAAAATGTGAAGATATTTTGTATGATATTTAACTGTTGGAAAAATTGACTTTTCTAGCAAAAAGAGGAAAAATCATTAGTTGTTTTCAAATGTGTTTTAAAAAATCACCTTTGAAAAAGTTTTCTGTAGCTTTTTTTTTAACAGTAATAAATGGGTTTTGAGTCCAAAAATTTTGGTGTGGTCTATTCTACAGAAAAACATTTCTAAGGTAGGTACCGTAAAATTGTTATTCTGTTGTCTTTGAAAATTTCGTTTTGGTAGGTGAAGCTTGCAATTGAAAGATAAGAGGTTCACAAAAGCGTGTAAGATCCAAAGAAAAATTACACTGAAAAAGGAAATAAATGTAACATTATTGTTTGTGAAGTGGACTCATAAATTTATTTGTTTTTTTTTTTCAAAGTTCGCCTATATTGGAGTAGGAAAGCGAATTTGATTGTATACAACACCACACCACGAAGTTATCTGTATAATTATCTTCTACCCTCAAAATAAATGATGCATTAAAGAGGGATTAGAAAGCTTTAAAGCTGTTTTGTTTGTTTACATTTGCGAAAGCCACGAATCAGAATCATAAGATTAGTTTTAAAAAATCGCTCCACTTACTGCAATCGCTATGAATAATATTTCTTAGGCTAGAACAGCTTGTAGTTTGATGATTACATTTTAACTCAACTTGTTTAATTTTATTTGGATCGCTTGCCAAGAAATTTTATCTCTATTTTTCAGGCGTATTTCCTCGCAGGCGTTTGTTGTATGTTCTGTCATCCATAGGCTCAGGGGGAAGGGGTAGATAAGGCTTCTTTATTATACTCTCGAAACACGTTTATGCATTTGTTTGCAATTTTTATGCTCTATTAATGTTGTTATCAATTTATATTTCCTCACGGCTTTCATTAACTCTCTGAAAGAATTTTCACACAATTTTGAGAAATACTGCTCGAAATTTTAATATTCAACCGAAAGAAGTTTTTATACATAAGTTGATTATTTTCACTGTTTGGTACTTAAGTCGCTTACGATGAAACGTAATCGATTACAATCATAAGTAGCTGAAGAAAAGGATTAAAGTCAAGTGTTTGAGAAGGGTCAATGGTCAAGTGGGGAAAACTGTTCTGACCATTGAAACAACTTATACATTTTGAAAATCATCTTATGTATTTTTGACTACTCTTAAGGGGAAATGAACAATTTTTGTTGGATTCGTAACCGCAATTACTGGACGAAATGAGGATCAGTTTTTTTTTTCGATTACGACCACCATCAAACAAGAATTAAATAATTTTGATTACGTCAAAACGAGGCGTTTAGATATTTGTTAACGATTATGAGAACGTAAAAACAACTATTTTTAAAGGTAAATTTTAGTCTTCAATTTAAATAATAAATGTAATGAAGTTGAAAAGAAAACCCAGTAAATATAGGTTATCGTTCTAAGTTACCACCCTAAATGACTGAAGTGTCAAAACCATTTTTGCACCAGTAATTTTTTATAGCAATACGGGCTGCGACTGGCAACTAAAAAAGCGACTGAAGTGGCTATTTTGAAGCGAAGACACCATTTTATCAAAAGTATTTTCGAAAACGACTTATTTGCATCCGTAAAAAATATCGAAGCATCATTGCGTTATTATGCTGTAAATGTAAATTTTTGGTGACTATTTAAGAAGTTATTTTCTGCATCTCTGACAATTTGGAGACTTTTTTATGTTACAGACTACTAAAGCAACTATTTTCGGTACCAGCTCCCAGGGCTCTTCGCCCTGGATGTACAAAATGTCTGTTGTTTTGAAATGATAAGATTAAAGAGTAAAGAACACTATTTAAAAACTTCAAAGTGCATTCATATAGGCCATTTATTATTATTTATCTATCTTTTCTTGCCGCCCAAGAGTAGGCCGCGCTGTTTGGGTATTCTTTCTTAGGTCATTTAAGAAGTCGCAGCCAGCGTGAGTTCAAGGACCTTTGGCCTTTCCTTCCTCGTAAAGGGATCGTCGGTGTCGTATCGCCACCACCAGTAGGATTATTGGCTTCTTTGCCAGATGCTTAATTAACGGGAGGAAATGATTTCGCTGTCTTGATTAATATGGAAAGGGGCCGATCATGCGGCGCACTTTTTGACGAACGGGCTGACAAAATTAATGAGCCTCTCTTCGCGTGAGAAACTGTTGGATGGGCGCTCTCTGTCTCTTTCTGACAGCAGCAGCTAGCTGGTGTGCTAGGGAAGTTTATTGACGTAATCCTGCCTCAGAGATGGAGTGATAATATTTTCTTTATGCTGATAAAGTTTTACATTGTTCACTTGGGTGTTGTGTTTTAGTAAACCAATTTAAATTGGAGAAAAACGAAAAAAAAAAAAAAAAAAAGGTTTAAGTATCTTTTTTTGAAACTTCCACTTGAAAATTTTCGTTGTTTTCAAGTGGGGCTGCGTTAGAGGCACTAACTTTTAAAGACCCAGCGCGATCCCCCGATGTAGTATTTATTCTTCTTTCTTTTTTAATTGTCTTAAATTATTTTAATTTCACTAATTCTGCTATTTTCTTCGCCAGTATAACCTTTCTTCATTATTTTTCATTTTGTCCCCAGGTATTGTTCTCGTTCAATCTTTCTTTTATATTCAAAGTTTCTTATTATATTCAATTTTCTTTCTCCGCATTCAATCTAAAAACTGAAAAAATGCAACTGTCCGACTTTAAGATACCAGTTGTATAAATTAAAAACTTATTTTTAAAACATCTGGTTTAATTTAAGAGGAAAAAAACTGATTTTTGTTGAAAACAAATGAAATAACTTTTTTCCCTACATAACTCTTTTATTTTATTTTATTTCATACACTACCAAGTCAATTTGTTTGTTTCACTTTCTTTTTCTTCATTTATAGTGCACTACTATAACGCCTATTTTAAATTCAGTTTGAGCAATTCGCATTTGCATTTAAAGTGATTTCTCCTTAAAAAAAATCAATGAAGTAATGATTTAAATATTCTGGTTTTGTATTTAAAAAATATATAAATTTTAAGTTAAGTTAAATTTATAAATATGATTTATTTTATCATTGAAACTGACTGGAAGTCCCAACCATTAGTGCTATGGAAAGTTCGGTGTGGGTGAAGTTAGCAGCAAATTTTAACAGATGATCTGGCGAACCGCACCGATCCGCCGAAAAATTTAACCGGTCTTCAGAGATTTTGGCTTTTGTTCGTTAAAAAAATTTTCGTACTCAGAAACGAAAAAAAAAAAAAAAAAAAGAAGACACTACAGTAATGATAATGTCATATAGGACATCTCATATAGGACATCTTTTACGTGAATTTTTGTGATTAATTTTCTTAGCTTTCTATACTTTTTCATTATGTTTATTGCTTATGTATAATTTTTATTACCTATCTATATATTATATAAATTATTACCTATCTTATTCTTAATTACATAAATATATTTTTTGTAATTTCTTTCCTTCTGGTCTAAGTCCATTTTTATTTATGCATCTGTTAATGCAGGGCTCTCCAACCTACGGCCCGCGGGCCGGATCCGGCCCGCGAGCAGATTTTTTCCGGCCCGCGGAAAAAATCTTTTTTAAAATTTTTCCCCTTTTTTTAAAAAAAATATTTTTTTATTAAATTAATCAGAACAGTGACGATCTCATAGTGAATGCGTCTAATAATAAATAAAAATCTATTAAAACTTTAATGCAAAGCTTTTTAATTTTTTTTCTTTCGACGGTAATACCCATCTCTCTTTGTTGCCCTTTTCGAGAACAAATCTCTTTTCTCTGCTTCACATTCTCCCGTTAGTCCCCTAGCATTGGGCATTTCCTGTCCCCAGGGCAAACCTGTGCGCACTCTTTCTGTCTTTGGCCAACACTGACGTCATCATTTCTTTTGTCCGACCGTCTGTCCAATTTGCTTGATATTTGTTCGTGGTGTGAACAGAGAATTTAAAATCACAGAAGAATTGGCTGATGTTCACTCTATGGAGAGCAATGTGATCGGAGACAAAATTTTCAGTAAAGTAAGTGAGACCATTTCTGATCTCGGGCTTGATTTCACACGTCTAAGAGGTGTAGCTACAGATGGAGGAAAAAATAAGTCTGGCACAAAAATTGGAGTAGTTGGAAACATATGTAATTCTGTGAAAACAGCTGGAGGAATTAAACCCATGGTTTTTCACTGTATTATCCATCAACAAGCGATGTGCGGGAAACACATGGATGTAGCTGAAGTAATGGATGTAGTTGTGAAAACAGTTAACTTTATTAGATCCAGTTCTCTTAAACATCGCCAATTCATCGTAATCTACTTTTATTTTACAGTTCTCTCACGGAAAAAGACTTTAAGAACATAAAAAATCACGCTCGAGTTATGTTTTCTCTTTTTGGGTCTACCTACAAGTGAGAGCAGACATTTTCAAAAATGAAGTATGTTAAATCTAAGTACAGATCCTCTTTCTCAAATGAACATTAAAAATCAACTTTAATGATCGGAACTACAAAGTTTGACCCTAAATGGACTGAAATTTTAAGAGGCAAACAAATGCAATCTTCTCATTAAAAATTGTCCTAAGCGTTGCACTTGCTCTGTCCTCATTTATTGTTAAGTTTCTTATCATCATTATTACATAAAATTCATTTAATAAAATTGTAGTACATTGCAAGGATTTAGTTTTTAGTCTCGTTTGGCTTTTTTTTTTTTTTTAAACTCCTTTTGGAGAGCAAAATACATTTTGTGGAAAAAAATGACTTGTATTTCAGTTTTCTGAACTGCTCTCTAAATTTTACGAGTTTCCGTAATGTTAAAAAAAACCATCTGAACTGAACTATTTTTAGACCGTTGGCCCGCCTCGCTTCCAAAAATTTTCAATTTGGCCCCCGAGTAAAAAAGGTTGGAGACCCCTGTGTTAATGCATTTATTATTACAATCCAAACTCGTTAAAACGTTGTTTATACGCTCGTTAATTTTTAAATTGCTCGTCTAGATTTACCTTGCTTGCATAAGGAAGAAAAAAAAAATTCAATGCTCCAATGTTTTGTGCTCCCTTCCTAGCAGTTATCTACCGGACACTTTCTTGAGTATTTCTTTAAAATTTCGGGAAAATGAATTTTTCAGTGCCACATACTTTTGGCTACATAGTGTTTCAAGACATCGATATTTTTAAAACGAAATCGTGAACTACTAATGCGTGCTGATATTTAAAATTACTCTTTCTCGCTTTAATTTCTTTCCTAAGACCCACGTAAATCGTGGGTTAGGTCTACATTAGTCTCTTTATCTTAAGATAATTTGCATTGGAACGGTCTTACATAATTGGTCGTTGTCTCACCGTCTTGGTACATTTCGTGACTCTTCCGTTTGTTACATAATTAAAGCGATAAGCCGTTGTAGACTGCGATAGACAAAACTTTTTGTTTTTGCTGTTACACATATAATTTCGCGCCGTGCTAATAGGATGCTGAAAACGCAGGTGAAACATCTAAACATCACGTTTTATTTCTTCCTTTGTTTGGGTAGTGTGTGTGTGTGTGTGTGTGCTTGTTATTATTGCTTTTAATCCTTTCGTTCTTGTTCATTGCATGACTTCTGTAGCTTTTGCTTGATAATTATATACTGGAGCAGGATAAGTGCCTTGAGTAGGCGATTCCTGACAACACCTACCTAGGACGGCAGATTTTTGGGAGCAGCAAATTTTGAGGCGCCAAAATTTCTAAGAAACATAAATATGAGGGAAAATTAATATTAAAAAAAAGCTTTTCAGGCTGTATGACTCATCACAAACTTTCTGTTGACTTCGGTAAGTTAAAGGAATTTCTCCTAGAAAGATTGAACTGAAATTGAAGTCGATGGAATTTTTGTGAATCATAAAAATATTGCTCGCTTTTAGTGGGTTTACTCATTAAAAGCGAGTTATTCTCCCATAGGGTAAACGTTGCACAAACCAAATATTTCTGATTCCTCCACAAATCTGGGTTGTCGGTAAATCAGGAATCGCTATAAGCGAGATAAGCTAAACCCCTGATCTGCAACTTTTTTTACCCAAGTGCTACCTGAGTAATTAAGTGCAACAATATTTCAGTTCAGATGGTTTAGTTGACATTCCCCCCCCCCCCCCCCCCCCCCCACTTACCGTGCCCAGTTCATCCGCAATGTTTTTTTTTTTTTAAGGGATTTTTAAATTGAGCATTTAGTGGTGGGTTTTTTGCTTTTCTGGTTTTATTTTTCTTTTAAAATCTTTCAAAGAAGAAATATTTTTGAATAAAAAAATGCTTTTATCCTTTTGTAAGCTTTCCGTGGACAGTTCAAACTCTCCTGGCTGTCCGAATGCGATCCGCGGACCACAAGTAGGTTGGAGACCGCTGGACTGTAGTATCACAACAGGTGGAATTCTTGTGGGAAAAGTTTAAATATTTTTTGGAGACCGTGCACCGTATCTTATTATTTCTGCCACTGGCTTTCTAACTCTAAAAATAAGAAAACAGGAAATCGTTTTGCCTTGATGTTAATGGTTGCTATTGCTGACTAAAAAAGAATAAAAATACTTGATAGTAACAAATAAGATAATGATTACCAGCCAAAACTGCGCGTTTGTTAGGCCGCTTTCGGTAATTTTTTTGTTTGTTAGGATTTGACATTGATACCAGACTAGTTTGCTCTACGCAAGCATGTGTGACTTTTCGCTTTCCCCCAACACTTTTTTGTTTATTTGTTTCTCACTGAAACTATTCTTTTTCGCTTTCATTCAACAAATAATAGTTCCACGGTTAAAGTCGTCAGAAAAAGGTTTACCTATTATTTCCGAATCATTAATGTTGTCTCTGGATGAAGGAGAAGTTGTTATCCTTTCTCTTTCACGTTTCTCTCACATGTTTCAAATGATCCTCTGAGGGTCACTCCGGTAGTCAGCTGGATAACTTTGAACGAGGTTAATAATTCAGTTTGAAAGTTTTTTTATAATTGTTGTTTCTTAATTTTGAATAATTATGTAATGCTCTATATTTTAAGAGGTTTTCTTCAGTTTTATGCGAACAGATGCAATTACAATGTTAAAATATAAGTGAGTCAACTTGTAAGACACCCCATGTCGACTTGCAAGGGTCTCTCCATAATATACATACGACATTTATTTAATTTGTTCAATTATCTTATTCTCCACATAATTTTTATCGTTTTCATCAACAATTCTGTAAATAAATTTAGTTACTCTATTAGCTTTTTCATATTTGAACTAAATTGTATTTTGATTTGCTATGTGATGTACTTCTAAAAAGGCTTTACGACCCGTCTGTTTCTTTAGGATGTTAACAATTTTCTGTAGTATAGAAATTAAATGTGGTATTGTGTTTGATTTTGTGTCCTGATCCCATAGATCTGTTAGCCGATCCCTGGCTGGGCCAATAGATTCGTAAGTTCGGACTAAATTAAAATTTTATCCAAAATCCTTTTTTTCTCATAGTACGTGTTCTGGAACTCAGTTTATTGTACAGGGTAATTAACAAATAATGGTAGTGTTTTATAAGGCTACCGATGTTCGAATATTGGATCTTCAGCTGTTTGGTATAGCTAGTTGTGATGTTTCGATTGGCTGGTTTCAATCTACGAATTACTGCATCATGTGTCTCACTCTTGTTATTTATTACTTTTTAGTCAAAATGGTGATCAGAGAAGAGTGCTTTCGCATTTTAAGATTGCACCGCCCCACCTCCCAGGTTACCAGACCTAACACCATGCGTTTAATTCTGTGGGGATATGTAGAGGAAGGATACTGCGTTGATACACCCCCGTACTTGCTAATCTTTAGGCACTGAAAAGTTGGATAACTGCAACAATTCCTTCTGTGACTGTGTGCATGCTACAACGTGTATAGCAGGAGTTAAAGTACAGGTATAATATCGTTCAGTCGTTTAAGGAGAGGGCGCAGAGAACATCTTTAGAATGGTTTAGTGTGTTGAAAAAATTTAGTTTTTGTGCCATTTTTATCCTCAGAAATATACACGTTTGAAACCCCTTGTATTCTTTTTGACTCACCCTGTATTCTGAAGGTGGAATGAGGACCTCCTACTTCTGCTGTGATGAAACATAACGAAGGCCATCACCATAATATATATATATATTTTTTCGTCTTTCATTCGAAGAAGTAGGTCTTTTTAATTAACGAATATTTCATAAGGCATACATACATTCACAGATTGGGTGAAACCATTCCAGTGTCACATCGAATAACAACACTCATCCGCCGTCTGAGTCAGAGAGAGCACCCTGGAGAGCACAGGCTGTACACAATGGGTGGGGGGCTGATCCTATCTCTGGGGTGGGCCCCTCACTTCCACATTAGGGTAGGGGGTGGTCGTCTGACTCACATACCAGCCGAGAAATGAAGTGCTTCGCCCGATGGCTTGTTGTGTCTGATGTCAGGAATTCGATACAATACCGACTTGTGTATCCGGGGGCCTTTATTTGCTGTAGGATTTGAATGGGAAGGAATTTATTTACTCCCACATTGAAAAGGCGGTGTAAATGGAGCTGCGAATTTTTATGAAAGATTGTGTCACTATTTTTTTTTTTTGGATTTTCGAGTGTTGAAATTTTTTTGCAACGGTACTAAAAGTAAATTTGAAAAATCAATGTCGGGAGGTCAGGCACCGCAGAGACGCAATTGTGTCATAATTTATTGAATATGACATTAATTTCTTGCTTACATTTTTCGAATAATGATGCATTTATCTAAATTATTTATTTATTATTTACCAATGGGGCAGGCGTCTGGCAAGTAAGCCATTAGCTGTTAAGCAGAATGGAAGCTCATTAGAGACATTAACTCTTGGATAATTGTCGTACTTTTATTTATTTATTTTGCTATGAAGCTCTCGTTACTCTGCTGCACAGTGGGAGGGAACATACTATTTTAGGCAATAAACCTTCAATGGGAATTTAAAAAGTAGTCGCAGGTTCTCTCAATTATAAGTACTGTGAAATAAAGCCGTGAAAAATTTAAACGTTATTTCTCCTTTTTTTGTTGCCACAACAATTGATGTTACGTTTAACAACTAAGAAGCACTCACTACTGGTGTGTTTTTCAGCTACTGAAGTATTCATTCAGATTAAATAGCTACATTTGTTTGTTTTAAAATTTTTGTTTTCTTTTTCTTTTGATTCTTTAGACTTAAGAGTAATAAGGACGATGTTTTCCACAACTCTTTCATCATTCCTCTATTAATTAGTGTTATGTTTGAAAAACGTGTTAGTTGTATTGATTCTAATGAAGAGCTAAATGAAGTCTCGCTGAGGTTGGGAATCGTGAAATTGTGACAGTTTGTGACAGGGGGGAGTAATGGAGTAACAAGAAAGACATCCAGTAGTTTTTATAACACTATGTGTATGAAAAAAGTATAACGTGTAACGAAGTGGTAGGGGAGGGGGTAAGATGAAGTGTGACACTTTCACAAAAAAGGGGGGTGGGTCCAAAATTGTTGAAAAGCAGTGTGACATCATTTATGGGCAACCCCTAATGTACGTTGTCATACAGCCAACAATAAAAAAATTCAATTTCCCAAGAAATCTTTGCCAAATGCAGGGGTCAATCTAGAGAAGAATTAGGTCCGTTAAAGGACTCTTCACAAAATTCAGTCACTCAAAAAAGGAACCTTCACAAAATTCAGTCACTCAAAAAGGGACCATTCACAAAATTCAGTCACTCAAAAAGAGACCCTTCACAAAATTCAATCACTCAAAAATGACCTTTCACAAAAATCCCACACTCGAAAACTGGCTCTTCATAGAAATCTGAGTTTAAAGAACGATCAGGAATATTTCGTGCCATATAACTATTATTCACAAAATTACGAATTAGTTTTCACAAAATTCCAAAAACAGGACCTTGGTCAAATATCCTGGATTGACCCCTGAAATGTCCAATCATGGCTCAGTAAATTCTAAAGTTTTTCTATTGAATATACTTTTAAGGAGAGTAAAAATAAAAAATAAATTGATAAATACATAAAATAAGAAAGATGAAGAACTTCTCTGCTTAGTATTTTGAAATAGAATGAATACCGACTCTATTTAGACTTTTTTTCTTTCGACAGACAAAACCCATACAAAGTGAGAAAACAAGTAAGCAAGATTTGAATGTGTTTATTGACGTTAAGAAATATCGCAACATCACGCCTTTTAAATCGACTAATTTTGTTTCTTTAAAACATTTTTTTTTTAATTTTAAGCGCGAATTCCATCGCGCTGGTTAATTCGAAATTCGTGTTCGAAGCTGCTGTTCCGTGCAATTCGAGCTCACGCTTCAACTGAGCGTTGATACTCTGATGTCGGAAAATGCTTTGTGTTATTAAGGAAACAGGAAAACTTTTTTTTCTTTTTTCTGCCAGCTTTTGTGTGAGCAATCGACAATTCGCTTATGCTTAGAGGAAAAATCATTAGCAATCGATTTTTCGTGTTTTTGTCATTCTCATGCTAACAGTAACAATGCTGTTCGTTGTCCTCTGTGTAGTTTATGTTGTGGAAGGAGAAAAAAAAAAGGAAAGTTGATGTATGGACATGGGCCGTGGTGGCCCGATCGGTAAGGCATCGGACTCGTGTCCGAAGGGACCCGGGTTCGATCCCAGCCGATCATAGATCCACCGTCTTGATTAATGGTGACTGGGAGGCGTTAAAAATGTCGTGGTCACAAAGTCCTCCAAGTGAAACGATACCTCTGGGGGTGCCAGGGCCTATGGTTTGCTCGACCCTAGGTTCTGGTTCAAAATTAAGAACAGAGCGCTCTTCAGGGCCCTATCCCGGTTAAACCACTAAGTTGGTAGGTACGGGGGACCCTGGAGGGTGAAATGAAATGAAATGAAATGATGTATGGACAGGGGCGCAGCGAAAGGGGAGAAAGAAGGGGAGGTTAACACCACTGTATTTTGAATTTTACTGTTTGTTAAACAAATTGCCAGTCCTAGTATGGTGTTTCATACATGTGGGGATCTTTGCGACCAGTGTCGTCCACATGATTAAAATCCTGACTTATTTAGACCAAACTGCACCCCCAACAAAGTCTTTCCGAAGGGAAAGTCTGCCCATGTTTAAATAGATTTTTTAGTCTAAAAGGAAAAACCTTTTTATATGTAGTATCTTCTTTTCCAACAGCCTTTTCGCAATTATTGGTAGTAAAAGCAACACGAGTTTCTTGCATAGAAAGTTAGAACCCAAGTGGTTAGATTTTAAAATTATTATTTGATAGAGACCTGAGTTAAAATAAGTATTTTTGTTTTTAAATTCTTGAATAGTTTCATAAAAATGCTTTTTTTGTTTTGAGCTAAAATTTATCATGAAAAAATGATCCTTTGCCTAATTTAAGTTAGAAGAATTACTAAATGTTTAAAGCAAGAAGGGTTCTTGACTTCCAGTAATCATTCATTTTGAAAAATGGTGAGATAATTCCTTTGACAACTAGCACATTTACCGGGCTTGTTGGTTGAAAGAAAAGAAAGATCTGATGTTGAAATTTGCTTTGAAAACTACTAAACACTTGTTTTTAAGCAACGTGGGTCCTTTTTCCAGAGATTGGAGGAATCGCATCACTGCTTCCTGAATTCTGCTACGAATAAAAAATGAAATAACTTAAAGAAAGCAAATAAAAGCGGAAACGGAAATCACTTACAATCATCAGAAATTGGAGAACTAATTTTAGTTCTTTATTTTTAGTAAATTTTCTTAGATTAGAATTATATGTACGCAGTGTGTACTGTGTAAATGTGTGTACTGTAACTAGCAATTCCACATGAAAAGTGATATAAACATTCAAAAAATTAAATTATAATAAAGTGTGTTAATAATTACTGAAGTACTAATAGCTGTTTAAAAAAAACCCCTATTTTCCGAATGGCAATTTCACCACATTTAAACGTGTTTAAGAAAGAAATGTAATATGACTTAATATGATGGTTTGATGGTGTTTTGTTTGATGGGTTTCTCTGATGTTTTTATCAATGTGTAAGAATGTCTCTAAATGTTACAAGCAGGCTTGGAGTCAATTACGAGAAAATGTAATCGATTACGATTATGATTATGAGCATGAAAAATTAGAGATTACAATTACGATTATGATTACAGCCCTCTGCCAAATCGCTATTACGATTACAGCAACGATTAGATTATGAAAAAAATGTAATCGATTACGATTATTATAAGTCGATTAGGATTTCGATTACACGATTACAGCTTTGGGAGGAATATATATTATATATATATACAAAGGAGGATCCAGAAATTTTTGTTAGGGGGTCAAGTTTTGGTGCACCTTATTAGTTAAGGGGAAGGAAAATGAAGCATGTAAAATTTAAATCTTCTTTAAAACATCATACAATATTGCACAGCAAGTAATATTTGTTATTATAGTCTAATAAATTAACCATTTATTTGTTTTGGTAAAAAATTATTATCACGGAAAATACAAATTGAAAATTTATAAATTGTCTACATGTAATCAATATTGGAATTTTAAATTTCTTAAAAATAAAATTTTCATGTAAAATTTAATATTTCTTAAACATAAAAAATGTTTTAAAAATCTATTAATACACAACTTTTTCTTCTTTTATATACTCATTGATAAAAATAATATGAGCATTAAAATATAAATCATAAACTAAGATTAAATTATATGTGAAAATAGTTTGGAAAAAAAGTCAAATTACACAATTACAAGGCTAATTTTCGATTATTGAGTGTGTGTGTGTGTGTGTACAGGCGGATCCAGAAATTTTGTAAGAGGGTCAAGATTTAGCGGGCTAGTGTTTACTTTATCATTTAAGTGAAAAGAAAGTGAAGCATGTGAAATTTAAACCTTCTTTAAAACATCATTCAAAATTGCACAGCAAATAATATTTCTATAATATTCTTTTAAATGAACCGTTTATTTATTTCGGTAAAAATTTACTATGAAAAATATAAATTTGCAATTTATAATGTCTACTAGTAATCAATATTATATAATACAGTCGATGCTCGTTATAACGACCACACATTATAATGACCATCCCATTATAACGACAATTAAGAAATACCCCAACTTTATCTCTATATACTCTATGTTAATTTGCTTTGGTTATAACGACCTTTCTGTATCGTTTAATCTAATATAGCGACCAAATTCAGCGGATAATATTTCTACAGTGGGAGAGAAGAAATTAATGTATCCTGTACATCTTCGGATGAAGAAGGATGTAATGATAGCTCATAGCATAGAAAATGTTTCTATTTCTATTAAGAATTTAAAATGGTTTTTTTCCGTAAGGCAAACAAAGTACTGGACACTATGTACCATCTATAACCGAAATGGAAAATTACGTTTTGCAAAAAAGCAAACAGTTATTTCTAATTTTTTGTTCGTGGAATAAATGATTTGTAAGTATGCAATAATTTTTTCCCTACATTTTCTAATTTAAAATCTGTTTAATATTTTGTTATAGTGTTTAGCACTAATATATTCTTCAATTCCAATGAAAGAAAAATAATTTTAGTACTTTGTTCAAATATTTAAAAAATATCCAACTTTAATGAAACTTCTGAACATGCATGATGCATATGTATTTTTCAAAAATTCTAGCTCTTACTACTCATTGCGACTACTCGTTATAAAGACATTTTTCTGCGGGACGGAGATAGTCGTTATATCGAGCGTTGACTGCATATGTTTTAAAGATTAAGAAGTTCGTTTTTCAGAAAATTTTTGTAAAAGGTCGGTTCTAAAATGAAAACTGTGTCAGTTTTTATAACAAAATATTTTGTAAAATGTCCATAGCAAAAAAAAAAAAAAAAACGTGTTTTTGCAATAAAATACTTTGTAAAAATATGCAATACACCACAAACTCGGCTATTTCGATCCATGGACAGCTGTTTCGAGCTTATTCTGCTCTCATCAGCACGGAATACGAAAGTAGTCGAGTTGGAGGCAAAAATCCTCTTATAAAGCAAAGAGAGCGAAAAAAACTGGTAGCTAATGTGAAATTAGAATTCCAGCGAGCGACCGCACTTAGTATGGTACAACTCGTAAATTTTTTTCGGCAGAGCTCAAAGTATAAAGCAGTAAGTAACCGCCCCTAAGCAAGGGCTAAGGCAGAAATATGCAATACACCACCAACTCGGCTATTTCGATCCATGGACAGCTGTTTCGAGCTTATTCTGCTCTCATCAGCATGGAATACGAAAGTAGTCGAGTTGGAGGCAAAAATCCTCTTATAAAGCAAAGAGAGCGAAAAAAACTGGTAACTAATGTGAAATTAGAATACCAGCGAGCGACCGCACTTAGTATGGTACAACTCGTAAATTTTTTTCGGCAGAGCTCAAAGTATAAAGCAGTAAGTAACCGCCCCTAAGCAAGGGCTAAGGCAGAAATATGCAATACACCACCAACTCGGCTATTTCGATCCATGGACAGCTGTTTCGAGCTTATTCTGCTCTTATCAGCATGGAATACGAAAGTAGTCGAATTGGAGGCAAAAATCCTCTTATAAAGCAAAGAGAGCGAAAAAAACTGGTAGTTAATGTGAAATTAGTACACTGAAATGCTATTATTGCCACTAAAAACGTGAAAATAAAACAATAAACATAAATAAAAGTGTATTGAAATTATTCTAAATGCAAAAAGATAATTAACACTTAAAAATAAATCAGACGTTAAATCAAGCACATAAAACATGTTTTAAAAATCTTTAAATACACAACTTTTCCTTCTTTTATATACTTAATGATTTTTTATAATATGAGCATTAAAATATGAAGCATAAATTTAAGATTAAATTATATGTGAAAATATTTTGAAAAAAAAAATCACCAGGGTGTTGTCATCGCAATGATTACTTCTTGTTCTTGAATGATCACCGAAACACGATTGCAAATTGGCTCGTCTTTTGAAAAAGAAAATATACAATGAAAGTCAAAGTGGGAGAAAAACACCAAAAGGCATACAGCTGCACGATTGGGTTGCAACTGTTTACAGAATACTCTGTCGAACCGAAAAAATGTGTTAGTATTTCGATACCACTGTTTTCTTCGTACGCCGGCCGCCGGCAACAAGGGTTGGGGTTTGTGGGGGTTTGTCCTTTTCATTGTCAGTTGAGGAAAGGGAAAATTGATGACCTATCCTAAATCAGCAGAGGCAGTCGACCGACTCTGAGATGGAAGACGGTCCTCTGGGCTCTGCCTGTCATAGGCACCATGGGCTACAAAGCACTTACGTTAGGGCCTTGGGCTCAACTTTGTGACCTTCAAGGAGCACGAAATAGCTCTCTTATCGTTTTCGAACCATTATAGAAACGCAACTAAGCTTTCACTTTCAGAAAAAGTCGGGATTACACGATTACAAGGCCAAATTACGATTATTTAAATGTAGATTACAATTACGATTACACAACAAATACTTGATTAAAATTACGATTACACGATTACGAGTGATCTATTTCCAAATTATGATTAGGATTACGATTACTAAAAAACGTAATCGATTACGCCGATTACGATTACGTAATCGGCGATTACTCCAAGCCTGGTTACAAGTGATGCACGATATTTTTTCTTGAGAGATACTCTCCCCTTTTTCACATCCACGTAATACCGCTTGATGGATTGATTGGTTTCACACCAAGTTAGGGGCCTCCATGTCGCCTAGCAACGCTTAGAAATTCAATCTTCCCGGTATTTATTCCCCCACCTCACGCGTCCTATCACACTTATTTGTTCGAGATAGGCTTTGCCAATTTTTGGCGCATTTTGGGCGGATATGTTCATTAGGTTCGCTGATGGGATAGGAGATCGAATGATGGCGTGCATGACGGTGGTTGTCAACGCCGGTTGTTGTCTTTTCCCTTCTTTTTTTTTATTCCTTGCCGTTGCCGATTTAATGGTGTCATTTTCTACTAAATTGATAAAATGCTTCCTCGACAGAAAAGTAAAATCCTCAACAAAATGTATTTACTAGATTACTAGACACTAAATGGAGTAATTTTTGTAATGATGAATCAAAGAAAAAAGCAAATGCCAATAAGCTGTCATCCTCATTCCTAACATTACCAAAAGGGCTCCAGTAAAAGCCTTCCACTTTTTTTTTTTTTTAAACAATAAACTGTCAAAAAAGATAATTAAAGAAAAATTTCCATGTCAAAATCCTTCGCCCTCCTGTAAAAACAGTAAAACAAAATATATTGTAGGCTGCTATTATTTTTACCATCTAAGTTTTACTCTATTGGTTTTTTTCCCGGGGAACGTGTTTTGAAAAATTATGCAATTTTGTGCTCCACTACCGATGATTTTATTACTTTATTTTTAGTCCTCCACTCAAAAAGGTAGTTGAGGGGGCTAAAATTTTGACTGTGTGGCTTGAAATCTCTTTTTTTATAATATGAATTAACTGTTATTCTTTTTCTTTCTTTTCTTTTTTTTTTGTTGTGGGATTTTATTTAATTGTCAGTGTTCTTAGCTAGGTCTCATCTTTTTAGAACTTTAATTACCAGACATATTAGTTAAAAACATAATTAACATCTACTTATATTAAAAACTGAGTGTCTTTCTAACTATCTTTCTATCTTTCTTTCTATCTATGTCACCCTTCTTTCTCCTGAACGCCACTAAACTGAAAGTCGAACCAGGTACCGATAGATAGGTAATTTTTCAGGCTTCATTAGTTTCAATCTATATAATTATACGATTTTAATTAGCGAAGATATCAATTAATAAGTAGTCAAATTTAAAGCGATTAAGCCTAATAAATGATTAAATATGAAATCCATTGTTGAAACGTGGTTGCTATGAAACAGTGATAACAATGATAATGAGAATTTTGAATAAAGGCTTAACTAAATCAAACACGAAACTCATAAGCGGACCACTTACATAGTATTTTTATCGCTAGCTACTTGTAATATTTTGAAGCATTCATTTGTTGAAAAGCCATCTACTTATATTAAAAACTGAGTATCTATGTCTGCTTTTTTCCTTTGAGCGAGCTGAACTTACTGAAACTTTCCTCACCATCTTGAAGGCGCGAAGCATCTCAATAATTCGAATGATTTTTTTTTTTATATAGGAAAAAAGTAAAGGCGTGAAGCGCCTGTTAGCGAGCCGCCTTGGCGGGGAGTAGTTTCTTGAAATTTTCCTCACTACTTTCAGAGCACGAAGGGCAGCAACGCCGGGCCACGTGCGTGGTTATGTCTTGAAATCGAATGAACATTAAATTATATCAAATAATATAACTTCAGAATGAGGTAAAAGTTAGAGAAGGGGGACGTTATGCATCAACATGCCGCAGGAAGCTAATCTAGCTGCCCTGGCAGCTAGTTGTTTCTTAATTTTGGTGGCGAAAATTTATTCGCATATTTAAAATATCGGTGCCGATTGGAAAAACTATTTTTTTCGCAAGCAATGGAATTGTTTCATGCTTGGTGATTATTTACTTGTTTGACCTATATCTATAAGTACATTTATGTCTGAGGCATCTTTATATTATCAGTATAATAAGGAATTCGATTAGATCACGAATTTGACTATTACCTCGGTTATGGTATGATTCTTATTAAATCGGTTAAATGTCGGATAAATACTCTATTTCATTGAAATGGTAATTTGCGAGTAATATAAGCCAAAGTTGAAAACATTTTCTCTCAAATGAACAAATTTCACGCAGCTTTCATTGAATTCAAAACGAATTCTCCGTGAAATCAATTGACAGCATTACACTCGGTTGAATCAGATCTTATTTCTTCACAAAAGCACATTTCAGCCAGGGCAGGTTAATTTCATTCATTGAATTTCTTCGTTGAGTAACTTTAAAAGCACTATTGATCTCAATCTTTAAAGTATAATGTTATCTCTTTGTCCCAAAGTATTTAAAATGACAGGATAGCCTTGGAGCGGAAGCAGATGTTTAATAATGTGTGTAATATTTCTCATTTTCCCCCGTGCTCACTGAAGTATTATTTTACAAAAGGAATGGCATAAAGAATGTCTTACGTATTTGAACTGCATATCCAATCATCCTTTATGTATTCACATACCTTTTCATGAAAGTATTAGCTGAACGTAAATTTCAAAATTAAAAATAGGAATTATTAATTCAATGTGTCATTTCGTTATCTAAATCCTGCGATATTAGATCAGACTGGGATTCCCAAACTTTTCCAATGCGCAGCACCTTTTGAAGAATCATAATTTTCTCACTGTACTCTAGTCTATCTCCATTAGCACCTTTCGCATTTCGTTGCGACAGCCACTTTGGAATCACCCGAATAGAATATACTATTACGTTTTTAAACGGAGGGAGGGGGCAGTTTCATTTTTAAATAAAAGAAATTTAACTGTTAGTTGTGCTACAGTAAAACATGGAAATAAGGTATTTTCGGTAAAAAAGAGGAGGAAAGAAAACGAAGAAACTTTTTGCTTGGGACGGAGCATTGCTTTTTTTTTCTTCTCTCTCTCTCCCTCCTCTTCTTATTTTGAGAAATATCCGTCTTATCTCTGAAACGAGTGACTGCACTTTTTTTTCACATTGATTCACTGAGCTTAGTTAGATTTGTTTAGGTTAGCTTCAAAAACAAATAAAACACAATGAAAAAGGCATTTTTTAAAATTTATCTTTTGACATGCTTGAAGTGTTCAGGCGGTTCCGGCCGACTTAACTTTCACGCTTTGCGTCGCATATAACTACTAACCCTAAACTATATCTGCCCTAAGGGATAAATGTTTCGTCCGAAAGAATAATTAGCGACAACGTGTCTCTCTCTCACTCTCTCTCTTTTTTTCAAAATAAGTGAGGCTGACAAAATGCATTCAAAAACAATGAATACAATCGGAATTCATATTTCTTTAACAAAGTTAAACTAATTTGCGTGACCAAAATTTAAGCAATAATCAAAGTGTTTTGAATTGACGCCATATTTTTAAGAGAAAAAGTATATTTTTCTCAAAATATTTTTCTGAAATAAACTCATTACACTTTTTTCTCTTTTTTCCCTTTTGAGATAACAGTTGGTTATTAGTTGAAACTGACGTTTTTTTTTTTTTTTAACCAAAAATGTATTGTTATCAATAGCGATGTTTCCAACCTTCCATGACAAATATTTTTTTTTAAGTTAACAATCGATATGTTGAAGTCGATGTTGTTTTCGTAATAATTGCTGCTCCCCCCGATGTTCATACGTTGATAATATTTTACTTTTGAATGGAACAGAGCAATCTAGGGAAGTACGCTGGTGAGAATTCACAAAGAAAAATTTAGCTGATGACATCCGTCACCGTCCGTTTCTTAATTGCTTAATATATGCAATTTCTGATGTCAAAATCTATTTAATACATTTTGTGTGTGTGATTGGAGTAATCACAAAGTGGAATATGCGAACTCACGAATATCTTTACCCTTGAGGAAAAAGTTGTCGCTGTTTTTGCTCCCTTACACTTGTTTAAAATTTTAGCGATACTTTTTTATTTATTTTTAATGATTTGACATGTTTATTTGGTGGATTATTTTGCGTTTGTAATGAAGCTTTTATTGTTGTTTTTTTGTAGGCGAATTCATTTACATTTTAATGGAACTTTACGAGTTAGTTAATGGACTCTTTTGAAGGCAGTATATATTACTTCTTAATGGCCTCTCTCTCTCTTATTTAATTATTTGGTTGACTGATTTTCATTTTTGCGGAACTTTTTAGTTGTAGGTACGTCATAGGCTTGGCGCTTGATTACTTTCTACCGTGGTGAAAACAGAAAAATGTCATTTACTTTACCACCGCATTTGGCTGATCATTTAATTCTTTAATCGAGCTTTTTATGTAGTTTTGTTTTGTTGATGAATATTTTATTCAAACTTTTAACGTTATTTAATGGCTTATTTTTTATTTGGTTTATTATTTTACATTTAAA